>VSDK01023401.1:1751-12818 GCA_009767595.1 Symbiodinium kawagutii
GCAGCAGTGACGATCCACGAACACGCCTTTTTACTGTCTTGCCGAGTTACTATAAACCTTCAAATGATAAAGACGTGCATTACTGCCAGAAAATTGCATGGTGGTTACAATACCCCACTTCCGATGAACAGTGAGCGGCAGTGATGCGAATATGTGATGGCATGACAGCCATCACCTACACTCTGCGATCGATATGATGACGTACACACAACGGCAGAGAAGTGAGGTGGGGAATTCATTGCATGTACATGATTTTCGCAGACTACTGCCTTAGCTTCGTTTGCTTTTTGTCTTCGCTGCTTCGAAGCTTCGCTGTTACTTGTGTCACTTGGTTTCACCTGTTTCACCTGCTTCTTATCGACCTTAGCTTAGTGCTACCGAGGCGATGTATGCGAGCAAAAAATGCATCTCAACATCTTGGGCAGCAGGCTGCGCACTCATGGCAGCAAAGGGATTGCTAGCAGCAGTACAGCTCGGTTGGTAGCTTACGTTCTCTCCACTCTGTCGTGTAATGGCCCTAAGCACCCAGCAACCAGTCAGTCCAGGCAAAAGAGGCAAAACATTCGAACTGCGCTGTTGGCGGTCGGAACGATCGCTCTGACTGCAACGTAATGGTGAAAATAGAATCAATTTTTCAAAAAAATCATTCTCCAAGTGGCGCAGTGTCAGGCGTCCCGATTTTGCAGGCAAAAGTCAAGACTGGCTGCGTCTGCCATCTGCCAAGATCCCGACTCCGCAATTGAAGCCTGTTTCTTCAAGTCTTGTGCGCGGCTCGAAAATTTTCGCAGACTACTCCCTTTGCTTCGTTTGCTTCCTATCTTCACTGCTTCGAAGCTTCGTCTGTTTTACTTGTTTCACTTGGTCTCACTTGTTTCACCTGCTTCTGATCGACCTCAGCTTAGTGCTACCGAGGCGATGCATGCGAGCAAAAAAAAGTCTTGTGCGCGGCTCTTCTCTATATCTGCCTGAAAAGGTCGTTTGCATGTGCAACACGTGTGAGATAATTTCACCGTTGTAAGATGTGTCACAGATGTCATAGAGATACTGAATGGGAGTGTCGCATGGATGTCAGGAAGATGCTGATGCTTGGTTCTGTGTCACCTGAGCGTCAGTGCGGAGTTTCAGCTCGTTTTTTGTGATAGCTAAGAAGCGATTACAGCCAAGCATGTTCACGATGCTGTCAGTGTAGTCATTCCAGGTTAGCCAGCAGAGTCTCGTGCTCGTTTCGCGCTTTGAGAGATGTGAGTCAAAATAGGTCAAAGCCATGGGTTGCAGATACATCTGCATAGGGGCCGGGGCCCTCTGGGAGGGCTCCTTGACTTTGCAAATTCAATGGCGTCCCCCTCTCAGCTTTGACTCAAACACTGCTTTTGCTTTGCTTTCATCCGCATTCTCATTCTTGGCTGCTGTCATTTTTCCTTTTCAGACAGCGTCATGTTTAGCTGTTCTCAAATGATGCAAAATGTGATTTCATGGCACTGGCGGATAATTTTCCTACAGGAGCTCACAGATGGCACTGAGAAGTGGTTTACATCATCTCTTGCGTTCCAGGGTTCATAAGAAGCTTGAAAAAGCTTGAAGATTGATGAAGATGACATGCAAGTCAACATTTGAGCCGAGTGAGAGCGGACGTTTCACCTAGTTAATGGTACCGGTGCCCATGAACCTTAGTTGTTTTCCGTTTGCTCTTTAACGACGACGTATCTGGCTTACTTCAAGTTTTACTTTTCTCTGACATGATGTCACAATGAAACACAATTCAAGTTCACGTTTACGCATTTTCGGACTCTTTGCGCAAAGACATGTTTGGCTGACTGAGTGCCCGATGGCAGAAGGGCTCTATGGTCTTTTGGCTTTCGATGCATGGCTGCAATTTTGCAGTTGATTACTCTGACATGATGCCACAATGAAGCATAACTCAAGTTCACGTTTTCGCATTTTCGGATTCTTTGCGCAAAGACATGTTTGGCTAACTGAGTGTCCGATAGCAGAAGAGCTCTATGGTTTTTTGCTTTTGATGCATGGCTGCAATTTTGCAGTTGATTACGACGGTCTGCACTCATTAAGCTTTCTGCCTCACTCAGAGTACATTGGATTCATCCTTCGGATTCACGCTGGCTTTATTTTGAGATTATATCTCAGTTGGTCGACTTTGTGCACTTTTTTGGTTTGGTCTCACTGTAGGCTAGTTAATGTACTCTCATTGATTGGGATCTTTGAGTCTTTTGTACTGTGTACATTTGACCGCTGCCACCTGTGCAAAAGCGGCGTCCTCGCAGAAAAAAAATGCAACTTTGCAGTTGATTACGACGGTCTGCACTCATTAAGCTTTCTGCCTTACTCAGAGTACACTGGCTTCATCCTTCGGATTCATGCTGGCTTTATTTTGAGATTATATCTCAGTTGGTCGACTTTGTACAGTTTTTTGGTTTGGTCTCACTGTAGGCTAGTTAATGTATTGATTGGGATCTTGAGTCTTTTGTAGTGTGTACATTTGACCGCTGCCACCTGTGCTAAAGCGGCGTCCTCGCGGAAAAAAAAACATGGACCTTGGTTGTTTTTGGTTGTTTTGGGGGTGGTTTGGTTTCTTGCTGTTCTGCTTGTTCTGGTTTGCTTCTCTTGGTCCCCCCTTTAGTTATGGTCTATGGCACTTCTTTTTTCACTTGGCGATGTGTACTTGTGACCGAGGCGCCGCGCCACAACGGCACAACCCCACGCAAAAAAACCATGGGTTGCAGCTGTCAAAGCACAGATTCTTTCAAAAGAGCCAAACAAGCCAATCCACAAAGAAACAACAGAAAACTGACAATTTTTTTGTTTAGCACAACCACCTGTGTGTGGCATTTGCTCACCATCGAAATTTAATTTAGAAACGCGAAAAATTGAAAAGCACAGAATGAAGTCGTCTTACCTTGAAACAAAGATAATCTTTTCCACGTTATCGAGCAAAGGCTATGGTGATTGCCGCATGAGAGGGTCGGAGCAGTGTTGATTCTGGAAAGACTCTTTTAATCCAACTTAATTTGGCGAGTTAGAAGAGAGCTTGAAATACCTTTGGCCAAGTCAATGAACGACACAAGAAGGTTGCCGACAAAGCTGCGTCAGCTTTTTACATTGGAAGTTGTTATGCATCTTTAAACCAAAATACTTCAACCGCAAAAATTTATGTTCCACTGCGTGTCAGTCTTGGTGAAAGTAACATTTTTTTCCAAAGAAGGTTGTGTGCAAGTGAGCAGCTGATTGCGGTTTGCTTCCTGCGGGTAGATAGCTTGATACGTGGCTGTGAATCTTTTCAGCATCTTAATGCTGCTCTTTCGCCTCAATAAGAATTTCAGGCTGATTTGCTTTGTTGTGTTTTGTGATTTTTTCGTAATCGCAGCCACTGTGCCAAAAAAAATATTGTGCCCTTTTTGGTTGTAGTTTTGTGGCAGTTTTGTGGTTCTTGTTTGCGGTTTGGTTGCTTGGTTGGCTTGGTTGGTTCTGGTGGCTCTGCTGCCGCCCATTGCTTTTAGTGCACTGTTTCATTTCTGCATTGCTTGTCCGATCTAAGCAACCGGACTTAGGATGTAGACGGCACAACCCAAAAACAAAGATTCTTCCGACGTGTGCTAAAGATTGTTTGTGCATTGGGTGTCCACCGCCGTGTATCTTGAGAAGTTGTTTGTGCATTTGGTGTCCATCGGCGTGTATCTTGAAGAGTTGTTGTTAGATTGAGAACCAGAGTCTCCACTGCTGGACGATGCTAGTGAACGGAACGGAAAGTTGCGAAATGCAGACGGATTTTTTTATCGCAAAGGGTGGTGCGAGTAGATGGAAGTTCGCCAAGTATCTGAATCGGAGCCATGCACACCTTCACCAACTATCTATGCGGAAACGTTTCACAACCTCACCTGCTATCTGCGCCGGAACCTTAAGCAACGTTATCATGTATCTGCACCGGGGCCCTCCGGAACCTTGTCTGAGACCTGATTTTGAAACTTCACTCGATCGCACCAGAGAATTGGGCTAAAGACATTTTAACACATCTAAAGACCCCATAGCAAAATATTGCCGTTGAGGGAAGAAAAGGAAAAACGTAGAAACTTTCAAACTGTTTGCGATAACACATGTGTTTGCAATCTCGGGTCGGTCTAGTTTGATTGTTGTTGAAACCACCGATGCCATTTGTCGGACCAATCAAGTCATGGCTCGATGGTTGGTTGTACGGATACTGGGTCCAGATTTGTTTATAGAAATGAAACAATACCTTCCTGCTTGGTGGTTTCCAGTTTTTTTTCGGATGGGTCACCACCACCAACGGGTTGCCAAAGTCATGGGGTCTACAATCAACATGTTCTGTTTTGAACCATGTTTACTATTTGTCGATTGGGTGGTTCGCTGGTAGGTTGCTTGGTGGTTTCAGTTGCTGGGTTGCTGAATTGCTGTGTGGGTTACTTGTTGTTGCATGTGCCAAGTGTATTTTGAAGACTGCGCATGGTGCATTCCCAGGACATCAAAAAACCAGATTGACCGCCCCCACCGAAAAACACTTTATGTCCCTATAGTTGCCAACAAAGCATCGGGTAAGCTGGATTTGTGGTGACGTTCGACTGGTTGCCATGTTCATGCCTCATCGAAACCAGCCTATCTCTCGTATTTCGTTATATCCCAAATACTTGCTACTGATCTGCCAGAATTTCTGCTTGGGATAATTGGTCCGTTTGAATCATACTCTAGGGGACTCTTCCAGACCACTATTGAATCACTATTGACAAAGTTTCCCCCGCATGGTTCCAATCACCTGGTGTCATCAGCGTTTGTGGCGAATCCTGCACCGTGGTCAGAATTTTCCATTTTTCAGTTCATGCTCCCTGCACTCTGTCCCCTCTAAGTGGTCATTGTGGCTCCAGTTTTCAGCGAATCCTATCCGCCTAATTCCGCCTATAAATTTCACTTTTTGGCCTTAATAATTTCACTACAGAATGAAAATGATGCGGCGTTTTGCGGAAGCGACGCGGACCTCTCCAGACGAAGAGGCCAGTAGTGTGAAAAAGTCAAAGGTTTCAGCCTTACGTTTTAGACCAGGACAGATGGAATCGGATTCGGATGTCGAGATCTGGGACATCATTGGGAGACAACCTGGTCATGGCTGGAAAACATATCACAGTTCCTCCAAGCTGGCATGGCCGTACCAGCGGATACCAGCGTACCCCAGCGGCCTCCCCGGCCTACCTTCAATTTGAACCATCTAGCGACGTCAAGGTATCCACTGAATCAAAGTTCTACAACTTGCTGTCAACTTGCTGTTGATCCAAAATTAAGGGGACTCTGTGGCTTTATGCAAGTTTTCCAGGTTCTGAGATACAAGATCTGCATAGGATAGTTTAGTAAGCGACAACTTTAGTATCTGGGTCCTGAAAGACTACAACAAAATTGTCAAGAACTTTTCTTTGGTAGACATTTTGTGTCATGGTGAAGTTTTAACCCAAGAAGCTCAAGTAGCAGCTGACGTTGAAAACGAACAAAGCTCAAAACTACACTATAGGTGCCAGAGTGAAGTCTCAACTGGGGGAACTTTCTTGGCTCATCTTGGAACCCCCAAGGTGCATTTCTTGTGTCAGGTCCTGATCTCCAGAAACACCAGATCAGCGTCCGACTCTTCCGAGAGCCTGGACGACAGCTCGTGGCGTTCGCGGCACATTGACCCAGCAGAAGCGGATATCTATTTAGATGCCTTGTTTGGGCCATTGTTTTATCGCTTTGAACGTGTACAGAAAGATCAAAACACTCGTCCACGCTTGTCTGACTATCGACTGGTTAGTATATTTCTGATGCTGAATATAGCCCTCCAGATTAGTATTTGTTTCAAGATTTATCAAGTGACGGACGAGACCTACGGAGATGTTGGGGATGCACTCTTTGGCGGTGCCTGTTGGCGGATTTCGTCTGCTGGTCATGACCTTGTCGGATTGCTGTACCCAGAAAACGCCAGTGCCTACACAGATTCGTCCAAAAGCGATTTTGATTGTGTGCAACCGATCCTTACACTCTCCATGTTTCCAAGCGAGTTGGACCTGAACCAGGATGGTTTCTGGACCAGCGATGAAGCCACTCTGGTGTCGCAACGGCTAATGGAACGTGGCAGCAGCATGGCATCTACTTTCACAAATGTCCTCAATCGGATGGCGAAGTTTGATGCCTTGCGACCAAATTCCAGAAGCACTCTGAATCCAAGCAGGTAGGTGCAGGTTGAAACTTGATACCTGATACCCCGTGGGCGCTTCGCATCAAAAAGAACCACCAAGATCTTTGATGATTCCATTAGGTCCGGTCAGGAGATAATATCCTTTGTCATCCTTTGTCCTGTCCTGTGTTCCAAACTGTCCGGAGTTTCCTGCCCCACCTTGACCAGGTTGGACATGGGCTTCTTTCATCACTATCGAGGCCAACTTCAAATGTGTCTACCTGTAGATCCCAATTTGTGCGGGAACTTGGAGTCTAGGGGAATGCTCAAGACAATACTTCCGCATGTGCAGGATGAAGAGGACCGAGTGGATGCATGTGTTGACAACTACCACAATTTTTGCGAAAAATTGCTTGGATCAAACTATCGGTGGATTCATTACACAACTGCCAAACTCTGCGGTGAAAAGACCTTCAGCCTGGAAAAAGGAATCAACATTGCGAGGTACGGGACAGTTTCCAACTACAAAGGTGAAGCAGATTCAATTTGGGGAACAGCTTTTGTGTCCTTTCTCATGCTGATGCTGTTTTTGTGGGGCATGTTGATGATCACGGAATTTCGTGCAATCTACAATTTTGCCTATGTTGTGTGGAAGACACCGGCCACGACCAATGCAGATGAGAGCTTCGCTGAGATTGAAGATGGCAAGATGGTGGTTAAAAAGCTGCCAAACGGCCACAAGATTTTTGCACTGCTCTGCGTAGGTCTCCCAAGATTTTTGATCGCACTTTTGCTTTTGGTAGTTGGTACTCACTTCTTGACGAACACAGATAACTTGCTCGACCTTGTACTGAACAGCACTGCATCTTGGCTGGGTGGAGTGCGCCGTGAAGAGAGGAATGCTTGTTGATTTGAACATTTGATTTCCCTTTCCTTCAAATTTGTTGGTTTCCTTAGTTCCCTTCCCTCATTGGTTTCCTCCAATGTGTTTTTCAGGCGCTCAGCTTCTTGGTGGAAGTGGACGAGATGATCCATGCCTCGATGTTGGGTGAAGGTTTTGAGCGCCACGTCACCGACCAATGCGATGTGCTTCGCGTCTTCTCAGAGATTCGTGGCACCTGGCAGCCCTACGCCGTGGTGGTTTTTGCTGGGTTGCTTGTAGAGCTGTGAGGGGTAGGCGTCCTCGAATGATCCAAAAGAATTACTTGGCTAAGGCGGTCATTGATTTTGGAGAAGCATTTGATTCATTCCTTGATTCCGATCAAACAAAAAGCTTCTGAACCTAGGCTGGCCACTGCGGGCTGGACTGCATATGCATATTTCAACCCCTATGGCCTCAAAGCAATTGCTGATGGCTTGGAGTGCCTATGCCAGTTTGCTCCTGGGCCACAATTCTTGTTCATCGGGTAAGGCTCTTCAATTGATAAGCTGCCTAGTACGCTGGGGCCAATATTTGACCGGGGCCTATAGTCATTTGTGAATTTCACTTGTCAAAGCCTTAAATTTGAATCTCACTGCAGAGGGTGCAGGAAGGTCCGGATGGTTCAGTGGTTGCAGAGGCTTCAGCCACACTGATTTCTGACCAAGGCAGAGAGGTTTGGCAAGAGTTCCAGAAGTTTCTGCGTAGGTTTGGTTCCGGATGGATCATGGGTTCCCCAAGAGTAAGGCTCCATCAGGTTGTTCAGGCTTGTTGCCGACGTTCCAGCGAATCAACTTACTAGCTGAATCGAGCATCGCTTCTTGAATTCAGTTTTGTCCATGGTTTGCTCAACCTATCTGTGTCGTTTTTCATTAGTCAAACTGATCATTTTTGATCCATGATGATTCTACATCTGTGAGCAATGAAAAAGGGTCTGTCTACTGAGGATGGCAACTGCTGGGCGTCGTCCTTGATCGGCTAAGCTGCCTGCAGTCTCGATTTTCGAGATCAAGACCATATTTAGATATAGATTGATATAGGCTATGATATAGATTGACATATATAAACCATAGATTGTGTATTATGATGTCACGGTGTCACCTCGATGAAACCATCGAGACAGCAAATGTACGACATTGTGCGGCGCTCGGGCATTCAAAACAGGTGCAACATCGCTGGAGTATGACAGGCATGTCTCTACCTCCATGAGTATGTACTGAATTCACTATCAAAGCAAGCAAAGCAGTCACAGCGAAGTCATGAGGTGTTTGGCTTTTTCTTATTTGTTTTGACTTTCCCTAAAGCCGTGTGCTGTGTCTTACTTTGGGCTACCATTCTTGGTCCGATTCTTGGCATTGCTGAGTGGGCGAAAGGGTTGCATCAGTTGGACTGCACAAATTCCTGTACAAGATGATGGAACTTTGCACATTTGATTCCAATTCTTTCCTCAAAGTAGTTTCTTTCTAAGAGACCTATGATTTGTTCAGTTTCAAGCTGCAGAAACACTGATCGACCCCAGACTTTTGGTACGCGGAGATCTTTACCGCTGGCAGCATTCCTCAGCTGATGCCCAAAACAGTCAGTCATCAAGTCAGACTATTCAAGAGCATCAATCGCTATTCTCAATCAACTGCTTTCAGGATTTGAGTCTAGGCATAGAATCTGATATGATATGACAAGCAGCCTTCAAGCACTTGAGTCTAGCCATGTCGCCGCTTTGGAGTGAAGGCGGTTGGGTTCCACCACTTGGGCGTGCAACACCTTACCGACGCAAGCTGAAACCCTTGAAGCATTCTGCAGGTACAGCAATTTCGATCCAAATGCTTCGTGTCGAGATGACATTTTTCTGGTTCAAAATCACCTCTTAATCTTTGATGGTTAGCCAGCTTCTTCTCTTGAGCTAGATGGGTCTTGTCCAGACAGTGTTGTTGTCTAGTTGGGAATTTCAATCCTGAGGATCCTAAAGACCTGTACCGACTAGACCGACCAACTGCTGGGTTTCTTCCGTCATCCATGGGTCATAGATGGGAGTATACTATCACTTGAGGATCCCTCCCGCATTTGAACATTACTGCTTGCAGCAAGTCGATCTCTTCTCTTTACCAACATGTACCGAATAGTCAAGTTGTGAGGATTTTTATCTACCACATCTTTCCAGCATCGACATTTTCAGCTCCTACAATTACTGAGTCAGCTACGTTGATTGGCTCTTCCCTAGTATTCTATCGCAATGCTGCTGTTCAAAAGTACTCAAAGGAGTCATAAGCACATATAAGAGGACATATATGAGAGCACATATATGCACAACCAAAAAGGCGAACATATGAGAACTATAAAGGGGGTTTGTATCAGGTATTTGAAGTACCGGTCAATCACTGGTCAGTCCCGAGGTCCGTTTAATGGCAACTCTTACCTGACAATAAGACTGGGCCAGGGATGCATGGCATAGTCCGGAGCAGAGGGTGCACGCCCGGTTTTCGCATGACCTGTTGTCGAATCTGACTTCTGGAACCTTGAGGAATTGTCAGTCTGAGTGATCTCCCCACGTTCCAATTGTTCCACCCGTTGTTCCCCAGCCAATGCCACCTTGGGCACCTTGGGCACCTTGGGCACCTTGGGTCGCTGAAAGGCTTCGACTCAGCTCAGACAGTGCCTTGGAGGAAAGGGGCAACCTGGCATGACGAGTTTCTGGCCGTAGCTTTCGCTAAGTCATGGACGTTTGTGTTGTAGGTGGAAGTTCCACCAAAGTGCTTGGTTCTAGACTATAATTCAGATGTGCACACCTGCTGCCATTTTTCCTCTCAAAAGGAATTCGGCAGATCTGCTGAATTGCAACCTTTTTGGACAAAATCCAGGCAATCACATGCAACCACTTTCTACAGGTGGCTTCTCCCATGACTTAGAGGGTTTCGTTGTGTTTCATCCATCTCAACAAGGGTTAGATGGCCCCTCCATCACCAATACAGCATTGTTCACACCGGAACGGGTAAGGCGATCGCATAAGATCTCATAGCCACTGCACAGTTTGGAAGGTATCCCAGCTGCAGGTGTAAGTTCTGATTGGAGACCTAAAATGTGTGATGTTCAAACATGGCACTGTTTTGACTTGTGCGGTTCCAATCTTTCGACATACTCGTTCCAGGAACTCATTCCATCTCGTTCCAATCTCTCATGTACATACAATGTATGAATCCCGATTTAGACTTTGCTAAGATGACCACAATGGAATCACCAATATCATTTTTCTACCCGGATGGCCGGATGGGTGAAAACCTTCGGACCACGTGTTCCATATCCCAAGATCACAGAATGTTTGTCTCTAGGATAATCACGGACCCAAATTCATGAACCAAGGATGACTTCCCAATCCACCATTGAGTTGGACTATGATTGGCTGAAGACTGTTGCCGTGCTCTAAGGCTCTCAAAGAGCAAAGATTCTTTGATGGCGTTCAGTCCCGCCAGCCAGCATTGTCACAGTTATCAAGCCAGGCTTGTGTTGTGAGGAGTGCTTGCGGTAGAAAAAACTGCTTCCTTAGCTGGTGACAAGATCCATCATTGGAGGAGCCAGAAGTACGCAATAGATTTGACCACTGCTTGCGTGGTTTGCCCTGCAGTGATATTTTGATCAGTACAATTCCAGGTGTGTACTTAGATTTCACCCTTTGCTTTGCTTCCATGCTCTCATGACAGGTTCATCAACTCGTGCATGGAGGCATACGCGAAGGCGCCGATATTTTGAAACCGGCCGACTTAGGAGGATAACATTTTTGGGCAGGAAAAAGCAGTATGTTTTCTCTGCAGTTTCGTGTCTCCGACGTATCCTTAAGTCCTATTCAGTCAATTTGCTTAAGCTCTGCCAGGAAGTTGGCGATGAGTCTGATCGGATAGTGAAGGACTGCTGGATTTTGAAACCGAGTAGTTGAAGAAGCACTGTGGATACATCAGATTGGCCTTGACGGCCCGAAGTAGTCGTTGATGGTTCA
>VSDK01023401.1:13031-55866 GCA_009767595.1 Symbiodinium kawagutii
GGAAAGCTTTTTGAACTCCATGGATGGAGCGGTATTCTGGAAGGGTTGCTGGGCGCTGGTAGGAGCCTGGAAGCTTTGTGGAGGAGTACGCTCTGAAGCTCAAGGAGGATCAGAAGGAGAGCTTCAACATGGGAAGTATATAGTGGTGGATGTGGTGGATGTGGTGGTACTCCCCATCTGCAGCCATCATTTTTGCTGCAGGGAAAGCACCCATGTCTGGGGGGCATCATTGCACCTCCACTTGTGACTAGTGATGACTAGTGACTCATTGGCTACAAGCAGACACATACAGCACCTTCCCACATTGACTGTTGAAACTATTGCAGGGTCGGTCATTCTTTATATCAAAGTCAAATACGCCCGTAGGCATTGTAGGCATTGTAGGATCCCGTAGGCAGACGTTTGACACTGGCCATGGCAACAAGGTCTTCGGGCCGAGTCGTTCGGCTTCACATCATCCCCAGGAGCTGCTACGAAAGATGTACGAGGCTGGCTGTGGCAGCGTCTCTGGCCTTGCCCCAATGCGGCGGAGTGAAGCGTTCTCGATGCTTCTCCTTGATTTTCTGGACCAGAGTATATCAGACATTATTAGACTATGAAGCTAGACATGAAGTGACATGAATATGAATTTTATCAATCTCTATATATCTATATATATATATATAATATATATACACACACATATATATATATATTCGCTGAACTCAGGGGGTCGAGGCGTTGAGGAGCACTCACACTAGAGCAAAGGGGGAGCGCTCTAGAACAAAGGAGTAGGCCAAGATATTTTCGTTTGAGTTCTTGAGCTTAATCAGTTCACAACAGATCGCAGGAGTATGTAGCTTAACCAGTGACCCCGAACAATGATGCGCATCAAAATGATCAGGACTTTCAGCAGTTTCAGGATTTGTCATTGTTGTAGTTTTGTAGGATTGCAAGATCTTGTAAATCTACATACCGGGTCACCCAGTATGTGTGTAGACATATGCCTATATGTATATGTGCTTGATTATTATATACATTACATATCTGCACTGTGCCCACCAGAAAGCACATCCTCATTTTTAAACGTCAAGTTCATGGAAGAAGGGAAGATCGTTTTCCATTGTGTTCAGTGCTTCTCTTTGGCTGCAGCAGGTCAGAGGTGATATCATCACCGGCTTGGGGGCCAACAAGCGAGCTGCAGTGGATTATCAGTGCGCACAGGTGTCGCGAGAGCTGCGCTGGAAATGTGATGCATGACCAATCTGGTCAGTGGTCCGACAGCTGCGATGCCCCGAGGATAAGAATTTGAGGAATGCATTAAATGAAACTGAAAGCTTCATTCATGCCGGAGATCACGTCGATCCATGAAACTCTGGTGATCATTGGTTTGGCATTCCTTGTGCGGCAGCTAAGACATGGGTATCCGTAATCCGTACATCGACATGGCTCAAAAACTATGGAACCCTTCGACTTGAATGGTTTGCGAGAAACTGGTCAGAAATGCAAATACACAGACACAGATAGGCAACCCATGCGATCTAATCCGTTGTAACACATCCAGCCTGGAAATTTCCTCTATTTGAGGAAACATTTTTGGAGTACTTCCATGGTGATTTCGGTTGACAGTCCAAAATTTTAGTGGGCACCAAATACCTTCCAGATGGAAACAAAGCCGGCACGGCTCTCGCTTAGCATCACCAGGGGTATGGCTACCATTAGTCGGTAGAGAAACTGGTCAGGGGATTCAATTGATTCAAGGGATCAAACGTTTTCTGATTGCCTCAGAAACTTGGAGCCGAGCTGAAGGACAAGGTGGCACAGGCGGAGGCAGATGGGGGGATCGGGGTCGTGCTGAAGGCTGCCATCTCAGAAGCGGTCAGTTCATCCAGTTCATTCTCGTGAACAATCCATGGACCTTGAGATTGAAGCTCAGGGATGTTGCTTTGATTTGGAATGATGGGTAGCACCCCAAAGCAGTGGCTAGGGTATAATGGCTAGGGTATAAAACGCTCTCCAAGTCATTTTTGCAAGGCTTGCGTCTAGAGATTGCAGTTTGGTTTTGTACGTCCAACTGCACAGCGGGAATTGCAGCCTACCTTTGACAGGCAACTTTCAAGTTGCCCACTTGCGTCTGTCCTGGGATCTCAAGAAGCCTTTCTCAACGGTCTAAGTGAGTCTACTTTCAAGGTCGGGACAACCAAAGAATCCAGCTGCATCTCTTGATGGAGCCAGGCTGCTATCAAAGAGAAGAAAGCTCCTGGGAAGGCAGCTCGGCCTCACTCGGCCCCAGTGTTGTCTCTCAATCTTATGTTGCTGTACCGGGTGGGTGGAACCTCCAATGTCTTCAGTTCGAGACTGTAGGAACAGAGAAACTATGGTGACCATAATCTTTGCAAGGCAAATAATTGACCTATACTCATGAGGGTGTCCATGACAGGGCTGAAAATGGAAGACGATAGGCTTCAGCAAGGCCAAAAAGACCAAACTTCCCAACAGAAGTGCCGTTCACAACAGGGATTTGGATGGCACCCCGCGCCTTCAGAGATCCTTTTTGGTCACCTCTTTCGGCCTTCAGGTGCCTGTCACGGTGCTCACAGGATTCCTGGGCTGCTTGGTGAACAGCTTTCTGTATGTCAGATGTTAGAAAACAGAAAGACAACTCTTTGGGTTTTACAGGGGGAGCTCAAAATAAAGGCTGAGGATCATGAGGCCTGCTTGAGGTCTTGCCGTTACGAATGTGAGGATGGGAAGATGGACACAGTACACAATGTAGCTGGAAACAAGCAAGTTGCAAGCCGGCTTGATTCAATCTTGCAAGTGTTCTCTCAAATTCCAATGATGTGTAGCAGTTGGAAGTCTTTTGCTTGTGCTTCTTCAGATGTTCTTTTAGAGCTGAGTCACCCAGAAGTGATGGGTTCGACCAATCAACAATCTGTCTACATCTAGCTGCAAGTCATCGCAATCCGTACCATGTGGAAGTGTTTGCAGTTGGACCAAAAGGGCGGTTCTTGAACGTTTTTGAGGCAGTGGCAAGACAACACTGCTGAATCGCATCCTGAAGGAGATTTGATATGAGCAACTTGCAATAGTATCACTTAGTATCGCAGATCATAAGTCTGACAAGAAAATGCATCAGGAATGGGATAAGGCAGCAGGCTTGCATGCGGGCAGGTCCAAGGTCACATAGCTGAAGAGATCCTTTTCGGGGGAAAGCAGGAACTCCTTTTGGAGCGTTTAAACATGTTTAAACTGTTTAGTTCAATTGCAGCAATCTCAGGAGTTCCATGGCAAACGCATCGCCGTCATTGAAAATGAGTTTGGTGAGGCCTCGTGCTGCTCGTGCAGCTCAGATCCTGTGTGGCCAACAATCATAAACCTATCATATTCATACATCCATCGCCTAGTAGTTATCTTGGTATACCAAACACTGGTGTTTTCAATGCTGAGCATGGACCGTATAGGGATCATATATGATTGACTTACTGTGAAAGCATGTCCAAACTGGGAACATGTTGAAGTTTATGCCTTGCTCCCACGACTACAATCAGTCCAGCCGTTTCTTGTCAAACTGTCGCTCTTTTGCAAGAGAATCACTTGGGTGTTTTTGTTTTCCGTTCTAAAAGGATGACCCGACAGCGATGTGATTCTGTGTCTAGAAACCGATGGCTTTCCTTTGCATCTTTCTTCCCATCTCAGGTAGGATCCCTGTCATTCGCCAGGTTGGCATTGACGACAGCCTCATTGAAGCAGGTCCTTTGACCACAGAGGTCTCCCGCCACTGGATATTGTGCCTGCAGCTGGGGCAAAACCCTATGGCTTTCTTTTGTTGGAACTACAGGGATGCAAGGACTATGACTGAGGTGTTTGACTTATCAATTATCTCCAGTTATCCGAAACGCTGATGACTATCAGGTTGGCTGTCCGCGGTTTTGGAGGATTGACGGAGGGCACTTGCCCGAAGATACCCAAGCAAAAGGGCGACAGCATTCTTCTATGTTCTTCTTTTCAAAGAAGTAAGTTTAGACAAGGAATAGATGGACATATTTTGACGTACTTAAGTATTTGCTATGTCCCAAGTGCCAGATATTACTCAAGATGACAATTTCTGTTGCTGATCTTTTGCTGTCCCAGCTGTTGTGCTCCTTGTTGGCTTTTGCTTATTGAAGTGTTGGTATCCAATCTGTAGCGTGGCCTCCCAGAAGAGGGCTCCATAATTTGGGTACCATCCCAGGTCATCAATTTTTGAGCTTGGTACCCATGTGACTAAAGTATGAGGCAGACCCATATCGTTTTAGTCTTAGTTGTTTGATGTTGGCTGCTTTCATTCCTTCGTTGTTTGTGACATCTCATTTTGGAGTTGCCACGAAGCATTGGCACTCTCTCTGACTCAGAGTGATATTGTATGATCTCATGATTTCTTCCTGTCGTTGTTGTTGCAGGCAGCTATTCCCACCATTTTGTGGGTGTGCGTTCCAGTTGTCGAGTTGCACGTAACGCACACCAGGAGAACATCATCGAGATGAACAATGGCTGCATTTGCTGCACTGTCCGCGGAGACCTCATTGCTGGCTTGAAGAAGATGGTGAGGGCCCCCAGATTTACGGTGCCAATTGAGAATCAAGCAACGCTGTTTGACGTTTGGTGCCACCAACATGGTACATACTGTGTATGTATATATATATATATAGATATACATGCATATGTATACTACGTGCAACACAGTTTGGACCTCAGCCAAGTCCTTGGGGATACTTCATAGAACAAAACCAAACCGCACGCAGACAAGTGTAAATGCATCTGTTTTCCATCCCAAAAGCCTTTCTGGTGAGTCTGTGTCAGGTGACCAATCAGGTCGAGTCAAATAGGTTGCTGGGTGGTGGTTTGGTGGCTTGGTGGTTTGGTCGGTCGGTTAGTCATACCTTGGGCTACAAAAGAGTGGATTCTACGATCCTCAGCATTGCCTTCATCAAGTGGCGCGGTTGTTTCCAGTGGATTTCATCAGTGACAGCGGCCGTGCCAGATGAAAAATTCCATCAAGAACGGCAAGCCATTGGACGGTGTAGGGGCTCCAGAGAGGATCGAGAGGAAGACGTGAAGCAAACTTGCGATACCATCTTGGGGGTCTGATAGTGCGACATGGAGAATTGAAGATCCCAAATTCAAGTTGTCAATTCTTGTGATTTGAATTGAAATTTTGGGGTTCTCTGGTTTGCTTCTGAGAATGATCAGCCGCCCTGATTGGATAGTTTGCTGAAAATGGCAAGGATTGCTGATTGGATGTTCTTTGATTGTTTGCTTTTGATTGCCCCGGTCTGAGTCCTTGCCAAAGCACCCTAGCCACTGAGGTGATCATTGAAACCACCGGGTTGGCGGATCCTGCTCCTGTGGTTGGCTGCTCAGAGGAAGCTCCTGAGATCTGCCAAAGTCCGAAGTTGAACACGGCTTTCGATCAGCAGCCGGCTGGGACATGAAGAAAGAAGGTACCAAGGCAGAATGATTACTATCAGTCTATCTCTCTCCCTCTCTCTGTCTACACACACACACACACAAGTGTACACAAGGTTTTGCACATCCTGAGCTGATTTGATAGGTCAATCATATCCTTCATATGCATATGTTGCATCCCAGTCATGTCTTGGGAAAGTTGAGGGTAACCGACCCATGGTCATCTCTGCACAAACTGTAGAGTTTGCGCGCCCTGCGCGCCAAAACTGAGCAGCGCGCCTTGCGCAACCAAGGCACAGACGTTCTTTGCAGATGACTTTGTGCAACAGAAGATGCCCCGTGTCTTCTAAGTCGCTGCTTTAGAGGCCTAACAGGAAACATATCACAAACAGCCAACCACTAACCAGCCAGGTTGGACTATTTGCTGGCGGGTATGATATCAGTGGCTCACAGTGGTAGGAGCGACAATTTGAAGGGAGATGCATTGCCACAGAGTAAGATTGGAGGATAGCAGGTGGACGGTGCGGGGCTCACAGTGGACAAGGGAAGGTCAGGAGATTTCCTTGGACAATTTCGGCGGAAGCTCAGGCTGCTAATGGAGTGATTTTGTTCAGAGCTCAGGTATTTGGATGGGATCGTGACTCTGGTAGATGCGAAGCACCTCATCATGCATTTGGATGAGGTCAGCGTGCAGTACTGGCTGGTGGCAGCTTTTTTTGAGTACACTGTCTCCAAGAGATCTGAAAATGTGATATGCAGCTGTCCTTACAAAAGCAAATGCAAGGCACAGTGTTGGTCATTTCAATCAGGTGAGGCTACATGATCAACTGTGAACTGTAGGATGGAGACACCATGTTACTCAAAACGGTTGTACCTCTGAACCTCCAAAGGTTCAAACCAAACCCGATGGACTGTCCATTAAATGATTTAAAATAGGGATGCTGCAAAGTTCTCAACTTTTACTGTAAGTCGCCTACAACCTTTCAACGCAAAAACACATGGGACACGGTGCCAATGCGGTTCAACGTGTGCGCAATTCTTCTTTTGGGATGGCGACCACCTGCGTGGCCTGCCAGGAGAAGCCGGAAGGTGTTGAGAATGAGGCGGTAGAGCAGGCAGCGAAAAAGGGAAAGCAGGTTCCTTATATTTCCTACTGAGCAAAAATAATGAACACAGAAATGAACAGATTAATTTGTCAATGAATGAATGGACGGTAGGGAGAAAACCATTGATTACTGTATGTAGATCCCACCAAGGACAACTTCAGCTATCCAACCAATGGTAATTCGCCTGTATCCTTCAGCTTGGTATTTGTCTAGCGAACGATGAACCGATGGTTTGGGGAGGGCTTGCGCTCAGCCGTTTTGAAAGAAGCATCCCAAAAATAGCATGCTCTTTCTGATTCTGTAAATCGTTGGCAAAGAAAAGACCTCTGCTTAAGCCGGATGCCTCGCTGTGCCATCAGAGTCCTCTGTTCTGCTGTGAGGATCTTGTGCTTGTTGCCTTTGCCTTTAATTTGTACAAATCTCCACATTTCTGAAATCCAACTACTTCATGCTTTTGGCAAAAAGCTACTTCAAGCCACTGAAAGGGATTTCTTGGAAATCCTCGTAGCTCTTTGAGTTGAACCTGTAGATTCAATGGGTCGCAAGAACCTTGGGCCTGGGTCGAAGAGGTGGCTTTTGCTGATCGCATCATTTTGAACAAGTGCGACCTGGTGGATGAGGCCAGTGAGCTGTACGGGAGAACAGCTGTCGCTCAGGTTTTCTAAAAATGGGACCGCTTGTGAAACCCAACAAGTTGAATCCCCTAGAAGTGATTGTTGTCCCAAAGATAAGCAGCTCAGGTAGTTTCTGTTCAAAGATGGAGTTCTCATCTTGTCTCACTCTCTCCTCATTATCATCATCCTCTTGCCCCGCTGCCACCGCTCTGCCTCCCCTTCCCCCATGCACTCACTCCCTTGCTAGCTAGCTAGCTCACACGCTCATTTGCCACTCATTCACTCACTCTTTCATGATTCATGATGATGATCATCCTCTTCATCTCTTTATTTGTTTATCAAAATCTTCATCCCCCACTTTTCGTCTGCCTTTTGTGTCGCGTGCACAGCGCTGTGAGCCTCTCTGCGGGCTCTGGCACATGTCTCGGCGCACGCCCGTGTTGTCAGTCCCCGCTGTGGTTTTGCATGACGGGTGCATGTGCTGCGCTGTGGCAACACTGATGTCAGCACTGCATTTTCTACCCAGCCCACTGTACATAATCTCACACCTTCCATCTGAGTGCCCGAATTGCTGACACAACTCACCCCTCTGATAATTCATCCGATCTTACACAACCTCTATCACTCCATCTCAATCACTCCATCTCAACTATTTATCTTACAATTGCTTTTTCTTGCAAGATACCATCACATAACAGATGTGGAATGGATTTTTTCATCCGGTCCTTCATTGTTGTTGATTTAGTTTTAGACATTTTGAACTCTGGCATCACGGGCACCTAATTCTCTGAGTTCATGAGGCGCACCTGGATGAAGTCGAGAGGCCCGGACACGGGGCAGGTATGAGAACAGGAGGGGTGTGGATTGTTTCCACCATTGAAGAAGATTGGGGTTCCTGATGGTTGGGCTAGGGACCATGAAAAGCCCAACCTTCAGGTGATCAACCAATATGGGCTTGGCCGACAAAGTTGAGCAGCCATTTTTGAAGTCGTGAGCGATCCAGCGAACGGAAAAAGACTTGATCCGACTCCGTATTTGTTTCCCCTACCGGGATGTCCTCGACGGCCTTTTTCCGGCCCTTGCAGGACTAGAGAGGACATATTGAAGGTTGCAGAGATCACTGTTTGTTAGCTGATTTTGGTCGCATTGAATTGTTTAATCCGAGTAAGCTTCTCCTCTTGAAGTTGTAATTCCACCACGAGTTGTGATCTCCTGTGGATTGGTGCAGGCGAATTCGCATGATCAGCGAATCAGCGATCTCCTCAGGTGTGAAGGTCTAGCTGTGCAGCGTTTAAGATGTCATCTGGCATCCTGGCAATGACCCGTGCTTTTTACGAATCCATCAGCATCGGTGACCACTTTGGGTTAGGGTCAAGCCAAAGATCATCGGTTCTTTCATGGATGTGGCTCACCAATGTGGATTCCTTGAAACTATTTTCTGGAATCGCAAAGGCTTGCCAACATACGATAATTCCAGGACGCGACAGATCCATCAATGGCATTTTTACACAGGCCAGGATAAATTCAACTCCTGGCGTACCATCATGCAATTTCTCTTCATGTTTTTTTTCTCCATGCACCATTTGACTGTGCTTTGGATCTTTGGGTCTCTCTTTTTCAGAATCATCCATCACTCTCGGTTGTATTGCATATCCTTGAGCACCTATCATTCGTAGGGCTGTGGCTGCAGTTGGAAGATGTTGGAAGTACTGTACCTAAAAGTGAAGCGAATTCATTTTCCAATGGTACCGTAATCTTACAAGAAATTCTTTGAATTATTACTACAGTAATCTACAGTATATTCAATATATTGTACATACATATTAATAATTTTCTTGATTTATTCTAATTCTTCAGTTTTCTTTGTTCATTTGGGTCCCCCAACTCTGAGGTGAAGATCCAGCGCACTACCCAGTCCAAGGTCGGCGTTGCCTGGTGGGTTCGGTGGTTTAGAGGTGCTTGAGGCACCCTGCTAGGAAAAGCAAAATAAAAGAAATCTATTCCGAATATAAAGTATTTTCAAATACAGTAACTTTTTAAGATCTTCTTCTGAAACCATTTTAAAGTCTTTGGCTGAATGCGCCTCTTCTTTTCGGCATCGTTTGACCTCACATCTTAAGCAAAGATGTTTTCAAAAATGCGGTCGAACGGCTTGGCCGAGAACAAAGTTAGTAAGTTGATGTAAGTTGTTTTGTAAAAAACACCGGTTTATCAAAAACGGTTTATCCGGTCTTTTTTTTGTGTTTTATAAGTTTGGTTTAAGAGGACTTATTTGATTTTATTTGTAAGTTCATTTCTGTTTTGGTACTGGTCCTATTTGACCGACCATGCTTTTGTTTTTGTAAGTTAGTAAGTTGTTTGTTTTGATTAAAAATGTTTTATCCGGTGCTATTTCTATCCATAGGTTCAGCATAAAGATGACCATCATTGAGATGATCTCTGGACAGGTGGATATGGATTTCATTTTGGGCATTGGAGCCTTTAATTTGGACAAGATCTTGGAGATGGATGATGCCTTCCTGGAGGAGAGCAAGACTCAAGGCACTGATAGCACTTCTGGCAGAGTAGCACTTTCAATAAAGGCAAGCACTGAAACAAGCTAAAGATAGCAAAGATTAGCAAATACAGGCCGCAGTCTTCACTGAAGTTGGAAGACCCAGTCGAACCCACCAAATGAGCCAAAATTCTTTACTTTGAGCTATGCAGATTAGGAACTGGACTTTGCAAGGAAATACCATGCTTTACAACAAATACAAACAAATCACCCAAGCTGCTCGACACTCAGTGCATGTTTGATTGCTGATGATTATTTGAGTAGTCACTTGGTAGATCTGTTGTTTGACCCACGAATTGAGAGTTTGCTAAGTATACTCGATTCCACTCAGTTTCATGGATTTTCAGCGTTGACAAAGTTTTTCATCCAGTGTGAGATTTGGCCCAAGTTCCCACCTCATCACTGCTATCACTTTGGAGTAAAGAAATGCCCTGCAGGATGAGCAAGATCATCAGCACGATGATCGCGTTACCTCCTGCGGCTTCCATGTCAAGGGTGAGGCAAACCGAGGGAGTCTCGGGGTGTCCGTCGTAAAGCAGTAAAGGGAGATGGCTTCAAGCTGGAGGATTCATTTCAATTTTGTATGCATCCAAAAGGAATTTATGATGGTATATATGCAGAATCTATACTTGACTGACCTATGCTGACTAAGTTCATTGTTTAGACGACGTCAGGTCTGTTTTGCGGGACGTGTACAAACCTTTATGACATTTCAACTGAATGCACAACACAGTTACATTCTTCTTTTTTTGAAAGACAGACCAGTAGCGCGATTCTTACTTTGAAGCATGTAGCTTTCGAAGGCAACAAATTTCAACGCATAAGCCCGGATACTGTATGTCTTGCATGCCACAGTTCCTCCTTTTTGGGAGGCTCAAGGATCCAGGGGCTGGGTATCCATGTGGCAAAAATCATAATTTAGCTTCAAAGCAAACAGGACACAAAACATGACGAGAAGGACCGACCATGCTAATCATGGCTGTACTACCTCGTAAATGCGCAGGGTTTTGCAGTATTCAATGAAACAGGGTTGTCACCATCCGCGTCCTCTCTTAGATAATATGGGTAAGTAGCTCACCTTAGGCATGGATCTGCAAAAACAAACGGACCTGGATGTGGACCCGGACGTGGGGCGATTATGAGCTGCAACGCTTTCCCTTGTTGGAACTAGACATGTTTGGCAAGCTCTTTTCATATGCCTATGGCATTTGACTATGAATTCCCACAATCCCACAATGAACATCCTGTGAGCTTTGCAAAGAATTCAGTTTTGGAGCTTCGCTTCAGCAATGTACTTGTTCGATTAAAGACGAGCACCAGGCATCCCGCAGCCTGCAGGTGCATCAACAACGACTGAATGAGTGGCTTGCATGGCTGCTGAAAGAGCAACTCGGCGCTGAAAATTGGTGCTTTTGCAATCTAGCCACCAGGCATTGGAGCCTTGTGCTCATACTATTGGTTCTGCTGAGATTCTAGTGGTTGTGCACTTGGGCAACTTGTTTTTCTTACCTTAGTCACTGTATGGGACGGTATGTGTGCGGTTACTCATGACAGTCGACAATGGTGATAAACAATGCATGGAACAAAGTTGGATTCTTGGTGGTCATTCTTACTGGATAAGAGTGTTTCACAATGACTTGAAGGCAGTTTGTGTTTTATTTGCCGATGGTCATAGTAAGTATTCAACATGCTGACCTTGATAAGGACCTTCGGCAAATGCTCTTGTGTTTTTTCAATGCCTCATGTCACCAGAGAAGATTCGTGACGGCGGGCTTATTGCCCAACCTCAATTTTTTGCGTCTAGAATGTCCCCTGTCATTTAGCCCGCAATCTTTAGGTACTACTAATATATCTATATCTATATCTATATATATATATATTATATACATATATGTATAATCATCAGTTATCGTAAGCATAGGTCTTTCGATTGAGCAAAGAAAGAAATTGAAAGCAGCATAGATCTTTTGATTTGGAGAGTTTCTCTTTTGGGAGCAGCATTGCTGAGGCGAGGCATTGACCTTTTCCGCACCAAAGGAGTGCTGGCGGTTCAAGGGATGAAGGAGAAGTTCGTTTTTCAGGTGTGGAGGGTGTGGTGGAGGTCCTTGCAGTTAAGCTGAAGGCACTCGCTTCAAAGGCACTGTACAGGTCTCCTGTGTTGATCCTGGAGTCATGAATCCAAACATCTTGAAAGTCAGTAGCAACAGCCAGCCTGCCTAGTTGTTTCTCGAATTTACCTCAAAGTCCACAAGCTAGAAGAACTTAACCGTACACGCTTTTTGTCTTAACCATGTGTATGCTTTTTCTCAACCGTGCATGCTAGATTCTCTTAACCACGATCGAATTTCCATTCTTATACGGATTCCTGTGTATAGATATTTATATGATACAGATAAACACATCCCACTTATAATTTCGTGATTAGGCTTTTGAGATTATGCGCGGTTAGGAAAAACACGTAATAAATAAATATGTATAATATGGTTAAGGTAGAAACTATGGTTAAGAAATGCCCTTTGATAATGGAACCTCTGCTGAGATTCCAAACTTACTAACTGGTGCTTTTTTGAACGCGGTGGGCACCTGTGGCGTGACCACCCTCTAGAGGGATGTATTCATGTTTGAGCTGTCAAGGGTTGAGGTCCGATGTCGAGGTGCTGTTTGATGTGTCAGGCGGTTCATATGGCCTTCAGCGGTGCTCCGCAAAAGGAATGGCAGCCAGATGAAGAGTTGGATGGCCCAAAATGCTTTGCCGAATGTGGCATCACCTTCTTTGCTACCCAAATGAGTTGTGCAGGTCTGTTTAACCGCGGGATTGAAAGTTTCAGGAGCAAAATAGGGTGCAGCGTGTCTGTGTTCTCTTTCCCTCAGATACCCCACGTTCGATAAGGAGCCCACCTCTCGATACAGGGTGATACATTTTGCGTCTCACAGTGTCCTGAGGCGCATTTGCAAGCTGACATTCATTGGAAAGAATTTGAACCGACAGGTGCGACAGGGGACAGCTGAGAACGATCGATGTTGATATACATGGTTAAAGGGCCCAAAGAGCACCTGTTGATGGTCAAGCGTTTAGGGTCATAAGATGTCTATGGCATGTTGTGTCACAAATCTCTCAGCGGCTTTTGCCTGCATGATTTGCAGCTGGAGGATAGATGTACTGTATTTGAGGGGTCTGCGAATTGGACTATTGCATGAAGAATATGAAGAAGTCGCGGGCTGATGTTTCTTTGTGCAGGTTGGAAAGATGCCAAGTATTTAGATTTTGGAGGTTCTCTCATTCTTCAGGGCAGCTTTACCCTACTACCTTTGTCCGTTCTGTTGCAGTGGTCTGTTTCTGAAACGCTACATGTCTGCTGCTTTCATAGCTTCGAGATGCATTTACCGGTAAGAAAGGCGCATCATGGAAACATGGTTCCGCCTAGTCAATGATTTCAGCAGTTCTTTTCCATCCAGTTTCTGAGGCAGACACGCAATTGAACACGGGGATTCCAGTCACCTGTGGCAACGCACAAATGGTCCATGATTGCCGAACCAGATTGTTTCGTTGATTGGAGCTTACCAACCAAACTTGGGTACAGTGTATTAGATGGCTCTTGATCGAAGCCATGCATGCTACTCTGGGGATGATAATGATGGTGCCTTGTGGATTTTCGTTCTCCAATTTCGGAGAACCCCCTGTGAATAGACAGGACGCACAGTGATTTAGCAGTTACTGCGCGGGTGCAGCGAGTCATGGTTTCGGCTGCATTGACCAAGCTCAATGAAATCTTGGCCACGGTGCCCGTTGCTGGAGACTACAACCTGCAGGCAGGCATGGATTGATATGGATTGGTTGGTGATTTTGTACTTTTCCATCCAGCAACTAAAGACTTCAGTCATTTGAAACCACTTTCAAAGCTTGTCATTTCCTGTAGCTCTTTCCCTTTTCTGAAGCATTGGTCCCATTTATGTATATGTGTGAATATAAATACAGATGCACATGAAAAGATTAGATATGCATAAATACACAGCTAGAGTAATGTAGACACACAGAGCATTTGCCAGGAATCAAGGCTGTTTCTGAAGTCTTAGAGGCGCAGATCTAGATGGAAATCCAGAATGTTGAAGGATAGTTGGTCCCCGGTGGTTGCTCATAGCTTGGATACTGTACCCAGAACTTTCTCATATGAGACATCCGCGAAGAAACCAGCATCATCACAGGCAGCACCAGCAATGCAATCGGTTTCGATTTCATTGTTGCTCCTCCCCCAATTGGATTCCTTGTCGGCAATCATGATCCCATATGATCCCATATGATCCAATGATTAAGTTTTTCAGTTTTTATATACTTGAGACTTGGGTGAAGTGGAGGCGCTTCTGGATCAACAGACATAGGAAGCGACGGCGCAATTGCTGAGGTCTCTGTAGCAGGGCAGGTTGGCTCAGCGAGCACACAGCAAGGGCGCCTGCGGATAGCCACTGGTGAGGCCAATCGGGTCGGTCACTTATCAAAGCGAGGAGTCTTGTGCTGTTTTCTTTCGGTACTTTATGTTTTCTCGGTACCTTGTGCCGTCGTCTTTCTGTTTTCTGCTTTCTCTCTGCTTTCTCTGTGCTTTCCGTTTTTTGAAATCTCTCGGAATGGGATTTTCGGATCAAACTTCCACAAGCTGATGCGGATCGTTGTTTGCTCGGGATTGTTCGGGTACTTTGTGAGGCTTCAGTTATCCAAATTTGTAGAAGTTTTTCTTCCTATGGTTGGATTTATTCACTGGCAAGCAGGTCATGTTCGTGATTTTTGCCAGATTGTACCCAAGCCAACAAGATGATGTCTATGCCCGAACTCCTCAAGGGTTGATTGTCATGGAGTTGTTCATCCCTGGTTCCCTGCGTATCATCGGCTGGGATATTTTTTGCGAGAAAACGCGAGAAGGGCCACATCAGGGTGGATTTCAACGTAGCTTGGCTTAATGTGCGTTGCTAGTTTGGTACATGCTACAGACGTTTCCAGGCATTCGAGATACTGAAAACAACACTTGATTCCTTGCTCAAACATGTCATTTGGCGAGTTTAGGTTGTCCCCATGTATATTTAGCATTCCTTTTGCTTTGGCACTTGGAACTATGAACCCCCGGCACTGCCCAAGGGGCATAAGCTGAGGGAACTCACTCACAGCACCCATGAGTGGTTGGACAGATTGGCTGTGCCATTCGACACCAACTGACCAAGGATTCTGTGGTGATGCAAACTACAGATGGTTGGTATCATGAAATAGGATTTCTGCAGTCATTTGCAGCAGTCACAAATTACTGTAGTTTCCCTTTTTGCTGAACACCATTGGTTCTCTGGACCTAACCGGGGAAACTCTTGTAACTTCCGGTTGATAATGACGTACTGCTCAGATGAATGAAAACCCTTCAGGATGCAAAATTCTCCCAACGAAGTCATACAGCAAAGGCATCCTCAACTGCTGAACGGTCACAGGCCTCGTCTCCACGTACGACGCTGTGCTTCGAGTCCACAGAGACAGTGGCTGAGCGATGTGTTCAACTTGTGGGGGCTGAAAGATAGGGCAGCTACGCATCTCATTACCAAGCAAATAAATTTACTTTCATTTACTAATGACCATGATGTCATGCTCAGAACAAAGATGCCCTCCACCTGGTCTCATCCTAAATGCTTCCCAACATTCTCTCGATGTTGCATTTTCCTAACCTGAATTTTGAGTCAGTGCTGATTTGACTCGGATTTGATATATAGATGAAGCCAGATATGTGAGTAGACATGCCCTATCTTCTGAAGACTCCCCACCGCTCTGGTCGTCTGTTGTCGGCATTGTCGACTGACTTCCTTCTATGATTTGAGACCTGAAACAAGCCGATCTTCACAGATATCTTTGCTTCCCAAAGCTGCGGTTTCAAGGGGCGGATAGTTTCTCTGGAAGCAGAAGGTGGTGAAATCGGGTGAATAACTTTAGAAGGAAAGATTTGTTGTGGAAACTTTTGGGTGAAATTTGGTGCAAGATCAAATTGAGTTTACAATTCTTTCAGTGCACGAGGTGCAGCGCCTTGTCAGTGGTGGCAAGCGTGCAGCTTTGCCCTTGATGGCTCGTGGCCAGTTGCGCATTGAGGGAGATCTGGCACAGTTGGAGGCACAGCACCAGGCAGTTGGACATTGATCTATGAACAGATCTCCATGGATCTCCTTTGTTCCAGTGAGTTTGGAAAAAAACCTTTTGAACGTTTTCCAAAGTTCGAAGATTCGATAGACCATTAAACTACAAACAAGGGACAAGCTGCAGGGATCCCTCTTTTCATCAGCCATCCAGCGGAAATCTCCTTGTTGGTGAGATCAATTTCCACTGCGACATTCCCAAATTGTTGTCCTTGTTTAATTAATCAGTGACAAGGAAGTTCAAGTCTAAGTTTGCGTCAATAGGTATTGCTTACAAAGATCTTTATCTAGAGAACCTTTACACACATTTATCAACCAGTCACTAGCTATGATGACAGGGGTCAGGTAATCTATGGACTCGGTCCTCACGTAAACATTGGCTCACTCCTGTCCCTAAAAACGGTAGCATTTCCGCACATCAGGAGCTCCGGAAGGAGCTTGAGCCACACATGGTGCGGCTACAGGCAACTGCAGAGGCTGGCAGCACGTCGAAGATCCTCTCTGTCTCTCCCAGAATTAGACCCAACTCTGTTAGTCTTCAAAAAGAGAGTTGTTTCCCTGTTCTTTTTGAGGTCCTCTGTTTGACAGTTGGGAAACCGGTCCCAGTCCTGGCGTGCTTTCAACACTGGAAGTCTCTACGAAGGGATTTCAGTTTGTTGCAGTTTGGCCCCGCAGTTTCGGAGCTGCAAGGCCTTGATGTCTTCGGAAACGACAGCCACATGTCTGAAATTTTATGGAGGATGGAGGGAGTGCCTGGGGGCACTTTGGGCAAAGCAGGTCTCAACTGCCGGAGGAGTGAGCTGAAAGTCTAGGGGGTCGCGAAGTGCTTTGGGCAATGTGTAGGTTCAACCAAACTTACCTAACTTCAGTGTTTGATCATGGGAAAAACTCTTTCTACCCCACAGCAGAAAGAAAATCCTTTGAAGGGTGAAGGGTGACCTGATCCCCCCATGAAGAAAACTAAGCATGGCAAATCTGGGGTTGGCATCAATCCAGAACTGCAAGAGGACTGTCACCGTGCCTTTGACTAGCCATCTCAGTGATGTACTGCAGGATGTTCCTGGATTTGGGAACTGTGCCGGTTCATGGATTAGGCTGTCCAGATATGCCATCATTGAACTCCTAAAATGTAGATTGTTTCTGAATGTTGGATTCTCAAGTAAGCGACCCTGTCAAAACATAGAGAAAGAGGCTTCCAGCACAACTGCAAAGATGGTGACTCTTTATTTCCTGTATTTTTGGACGTCAAGAGTGGAAAGAAGATTCCCATCTTCATAAATCCTAAGATCACTCCAATAATGTTAGCGAGTTTTTTGGAACAGTCAGACTGTTAGTTAGAAACCTCAGAAGTTCCTTCAGACTCCTTTGGAGACTTCACATCAACATGAACTGTTTGATCACATCAGACTCCTTTGGAACAAATTTGACTTTTTCAAACATTGGCATAGCACTTCATTTGGAACATTTGACACTTGTGGCCTGGGCTCGAGGTGCGGTGGCTCCCAGATGAGGCGACGGACTGCTGCATGGCGGAGCAACATGGCTCCATCAGAGGCTTAACCACGTGCGCTTACGGAATGCAATTGGGCATGGCAAATCACCAGAATCAATCACCACTTTGGAGAAAACATGGAATCAAGGATTTTGGGACCACACTAAGGCACAAAGGACATGTTTACGATAAACCCTTGAATCTTGAAGGGTTAAATGGGCTAAACTAGCAGCTGTGGGCGAAGCTGGATTCACAAGTACTGTGGGTGAAGCTGGATTCACAAACTGTTTTGTGATCTTGACTTAACCTTGAGGGCCTAAAGCCTAGTAAAGTAGATCATGGCGATGCAAGATGCTAAGCCGGGGTCAAGCCGAACTCCCTAAACTGGGCAGCTCGCAACTGGCAATGGTTTTGGGCCTCATTTCGCAGTTTCAATTTGAAAATACTCGGATTGACAACGAACAGCTGGGACATTTGTGAGAGTGAGATGGTGCTGTTGCCAGCCAGGAAAATCCTCCATTGGTGAAGTGGGGACCAAACCGGTTTCAGTGTGGGACCACCAATTAGTTTCACTTAACATGTTTCGAAGAGGCTGAGAGAGGTAGTATTTCAGATCATTCGTATTCTCGACAAAATGGATCTTTGGAATCTTCTGATGGTCAGATGCAGCAAAGAAAGAAAGAATGAAAGAAAGAAAGAATGAAAGAAAGAAGGAAGGAAAAAAGAAAAACACATAGGTAAAGAAAGAAGGACGGAAGGAAAGAAAGAAATCAGGAAATATGTAAATAAAGAAAGAAAGAAAGAAAGAGAGAAGAAAAGAGAGAAAACAGACACTTCCGGTTTTTCTTGTTCATTTCTTTTTTCTTTGCTTTCTTTTGTTCTTTTCCCTCCCCATTTGTTCCTTTCCGCTGGCTTTTTGTTGTGCCGGACTTTGGTTAGTTTCGTTTTTTCTTCTTGCTCCCTCATTCTATTGCATTTTTGTTTCCAGAATCAGTCCAAGGCTGCGAGAAACAAAAGTTTCTTTTTAATCACCAGCCCGCCTAGCTCAGTCGGCAGAGTGCGGCTTTAACCTTGTGGACGTGGGCTCGAGCCCCACGGTGGGTGTTATTGCTTCAGCTTTATTTGTTTGTTCATTTTTTGTTGGTTTTTAAGTTTTTTCGTTTTTCTTTCATTTAGCTGGATCTGTTCTTTCAGCTAATCTTAGGTCCTGTGGGCGCCCCTTCACTTTGCTTCGCCGGCGGCATCTTGGCCTGCAGCTGTAACAGAGCAGTTTGATGGGAACCGGTTTCCACAAAAAATGATTTCATGATATGAACGGGAATCAACAAAAATGTTTCTATAAGTTCAGCACGAGTGAACAAAGGTGCATAAGGTGGGTGTATCAGTTGAAGGCGAGTGGTGGGAACACGTACTCTGAGGCATCATTGTCGCGGCTGCGGCAAGATCTTTTGTGATGCGTGCTCGCCTTTGCGAGGTGGGGCTTTGTTGACATGGAGTTTTAAAACTAGCAATATTCAACTTGTTAAACCTGCAAGCTGAACAGAACATTGTTTCTTCGTTCTTTCTTGTCCTTTAGTTGTGCTTTGTCGCTATCAAAACGACCCACAAAAGCAGAAGTCGCTTGTTGGTTTACCAACGATTCGCCATTCGACAGGCTCACCGGTGCCCCAGCGGCGCTGCTCCATATGCTGGGCTAAGAAATCTGCCTCCACACCGGCAGCGGTCACCGCCGCGCCCATAGAAGAGGTGACTGCCATGTCAGGGATGGGTGGCCCTCAAAACGCGTGCGTTTCCAACGCTGATAGTGGAGTCCAACCAATTCACCAGAAAAGGTACTCTTCTGCTGGAATAGACATTTTAGGGACATCGGAATGTTAGCGAAAAAGCGATCACCCTCGTCAAAAATGCACAGAACAGTTGTAGATTAAGTTTGATTGCTTGCTTGCAACCATGTAGCTGGCTGGTCTGTGCGAGAGCTGAAAATCGTTGTTGTGTTCCGCAGTCACTTGATAAGAATCTTTTATGCAGGGATAGCAACTCAGAGGTGATACTAGAGATGCTGGTCACTTGTGCTGGAGGCGGGCCCAGCTCTGGGAAGTTTCCAAGATCCGAACCCAGTCCGGGGCCCAGAACCTTTCAAGTGCCATGCTGAGGCAAGGTAGAAAAGCTAGAATGAAGGCAAGATGAATCCAGGTGTTGCTGAGCAACTTTTTCTTGACTCTGAGCTGAGGTGTTGCCCAAAGACAAAGGCAGCACCACGGACCTCTTGGTGGAATTTCACGTTGAAGATTCCCTGAGTCTTGGCACAGCCTGGGGGGGTGTTATATGTTGAGTGGATGGAATGTCTTTGATTCACAGTGAAATAATCACCAGAGCACGCACCATTGGTTACTTGCCCATTTCTTTCGACGACAAGTTGCTATGTGAAGTGACTTTTGCATGACTTGGAGTCTCTTCACAGAAGTATGTGATGCTAGACCTGAGACCGATGCAATCGTCAGCAACTAGAGAAGTCCTTCTCGTATTCAAAGCGTGGTCTTCTCAGTGAGATCATAGTGTTGTTGGACTTTCCAAGTAGCAGGCTTTTGGGTAGTCTCAACCCGATTGTGGTTTGGGTTTCCTTCAAACGGCGGCCAGACCAGCAAAAATAGATTGAGCATTTGCAGTGACAAACCATAGTGGGAAACCACCAGCAGGCATCAGGTGACGCACTGAAATGCCGCCATTTGCTGCCTGGTAATTACTCATGTTTACTGTGAGGTACCTCATATTTCTTGAAAACAAACAGCATGTTGGTCCCGTCAGCATGATCGAAGAGCCAATGTCAAGGGCCAGCATTCGCTTCTGGTGGCGAGCCTCGTTGGTCCTCAGCTGCGCTTGCTTTCTGGGCGTTCTGAGCAAATTTTCGCAGGTGGGTGCACCTCGGGGTTGAAAAACGGGGGTTGGAACCGTTGGAAGCAAGAAATGGGCCCTGCATACAGCCACCGTTCCAAAGCTATGGCTTTTTGATCTTGGCCAGTAATGAGGAAGGCCTTCTATTTCACATTGCCATCCAAATGTTTCGGAGAATCTGGATGCTTGCGCCAAATACTTGCATGCTTGGCAGGGGAAGTCAAGGTAAGGCGTTTCGTGTGCGACGATTACAGAAACAAATGACTGCTCAGTTGCCAAAGATGGGATAGTTACTTTTCGATTGCGAAACAAAGCTGACTTGTGCAGTGCATGAACTTTATGCGACGGCAACTGCAGGAAAGCCTGCTGTGGTTGAGTCCTTTGCTGCTGGTGGCACTTGTTCTACGCCGCTGGCTGTTGAGATATGCAGAGGCCCCTGGGACAAACGTGGATCAACGTGGATTCTGCCTTTCAATACGCAACTGGTATTGATTTGCTGAATCGAAAAGAAGTACTAGGGGAGAGGCAGAAGTCTGTTTGGTATGTTGCTTAAAACGACAAGACATTCAATACATGCTCTTGATTCAAGGTCTTTCTGTGCTTCCAATAATACATGGCCTAGCCTGTCTTTTGACGAAGCCAGGTCACACTGTTCCAAGAGAGGCCACAGAGATTCTCGTGGAATGAGGTCTTACTACGGCACACCATTTTACCATGCTGTGCTATGCTATGCTGAGTCCTTGCATCTCCTTAGCACTTCCCTTGGCACTTCCCTTGGGTCCCACGCTGTGCTGATCTTCGCAGGTGGGTTGGCTTTGCCTTGTGATCTTCACCAAGATCTTCTCGGCACGGTGGCGAGCTGCAGGAAGGCCTCCGCAAGCGGCTGAGGCCACTTGGGCCCTGTGTCACAAGGCCGGTGGGGAACGTGGGATGTGGGGATCCACCTTGGCAGACTTGGAGAAACATGTAATCATCATGGAATCACATGGAATCATTCTTAATGTTTGAAGTTTTATCTCGTTTTCATTCTTAACATTTCCTCCTGAAAGCCTCCCAGAATGTCGAAACGTCAAAAGATCGTGAACTGTGCCTGTAGCAATATTGTGTGCAACTTCATCACCGCATTTCAACATTGCTGCAAACTTAAAGGAGCGTCGCACCCAATGAGCAAAGGAGTGTAGCAAATTCACATTCAACATCCTGTGCAGCTTCAAAAGTCAACATCACCTGCCTGCAGACCCACCAACCAACATCAATTTGCAGAGTTTGGCACAAGATCAAACGATTGCAATAAGTTAACTACAACAGATTCAGTTTGCGCTCGAGTTTGCAAGGAATGAACCAGTGACAAACTGAAGATCAACTTAGGTGGTTTGTGGTTCCTCCTGGATTTGGTATGGTAGTCAGTGGTCAGGCTACCTTGTTGCTTTGGTTACGAGACAGTTCCAGGTCTGCGCACGCTTCGTGTTCGACACAGCTTCTTGGACGCACCAGTTCTGTGTGAAGCGATGTTGTTGAACTCTCACGGAGTCCCTCAAAGGTTCAGCTTTCTTTTGTAGAATGATAGAGTGCCATGAAATGAAGGAATTATGCCATGACTGTGATAATTAACGAATGTAGAATGATGAAATGAATGATACAAAGAATGTAGAACACAGAGTCCTTTGTTTGTATCTCAATGAAGCGTTATGAGACATCTCAAGGTAATGACAAGACTATTCACCGTTTTGAGATATTTGGAGACTGTACGGAGTAAACTGAGTAAACCAATCGACATTTTCAATATCCAGTTTGCAGAATGCATGGGCCTGACATGATGAAAACTGGCGGTTAAAAACGACCACAATCTCACCAATACACTCTGTTTTGTTCAGCCTATGGTACAGCAACCCCCAAAGTACAGGCAGAAGCGGTTCTCCTACCCCTCAGACTCGATCCAGGATAAATCAAACGGTGTCACAATTCCAAACATGGTGCGATGGTTGTTTCCAGCACTAGGTGCACAGCTTCTCGTTCATACAGTCAGGGGCATGGGAAACAAACTGGGCAACCCAAAATCGTCCAACCAACGCTTGGGCACGAAAGGATGTAGGATTATTGATCATTGCTGAGAGTCCACGATCCGTGGCAACCGCAACTTCTCTCAGCCTCTCTCAGCGTTTCTCCCTGTCATCTCTTTGAAACCTTCATCGACGATGCTTCGAGGTGGTGTCCCTTGGAGGGTTCTGGGTGAAACTCGCCCAGACTGCCTCAGTGGTTTCTGCCTTACCAGATGCGTAGCTTGGTGGGAGGTGAAGTTTGGTTTGGGTGGCTCTGAATTGGAATCTTATCTTGATGCTTTGATTTTTTCATCTTAGCCAGCCTAACTTACCCAAAGACAAAGCCTGCGGCCAGACCGTAGACCTGGAACTGCAACTCCATTTTTGTGTTTTCTGATGTTTTCTGTGTCTTGTTTATTGGATATTGGCAGGAAGTTCAAGCGAAGTCTTCGAAAGCAAAGATCGGTGTCCATTAAAGTATTGCCAGGTTTAACAAAAAATCATACCTTCTTAGACCTCAACCACGCATGTTCTCAGATCAAAGTGCGGACATACTTCACAGTGGAGAATCCCAAAAGGGTGGTAAAGGTGCCAATCAATGACGGACTGAAGGTTGACATGGTTGATGCAGGTTATGAGTTATGCATAGTTATGCTTGATTCTGTGCCAGTAATTACTTGGTTTTCGTCGAGGGTCGAGGTTCACATGGGTTCACCACGCTTAAGGACTGTCTTTTTTATGCTCTGCCAAGGTATGTGGATGAGCTGTCGAAACTTCAAGACGCGATGCCAGCGGATTCATTGGAAGCGGTTGAGAAGCTTCTCACCAAGGAGAACGATGAATTGAATTCTTAGGGGAAGAATGAGGGAAGATGGATTGCAATTTTTCAACTTTGAAGCCTGAAGAAGAATTTGAAAAGGGTGTATAAACCACCTCTTTTGAAGAAGCTTTCGACTTCTGCAGAGAGGCCTAGAGATTCATGCGGTCAGTCCATGTCAGTCCTGAAGTCTATGAATGTGTAGGGGACTCTTGGTCTCATTTTTGTCATGTATCAGTACTCTTTTGGCTTTTGATCATTACATTTGCTGGATATCAGGTGTACCATGGTGTGTACCATGGTGTTCCCCTTTTCCATTGCGGTTTTGTTGGTGCCACCGTTCCACCATTCATATCGGCAGCTGCCTGTCAGGAGTTGGGTCGCAGCTGGCGTGAGCACATTGAGTTGGACCCGGGGCCTGTACTTGGCAGCGCTACCATTGCGCAGGTGTCAACAGCTATGGGGGATTGGGGGACGGATTGAGCGGAGATTCTCTCAGTCTGGAGTTCAACGGAAGCTTTCTGGGCGGAATAAGAAGCAACCTGAGATGTAAATTGCCTCTGAGGGAATATTTATATATATTCAGCTTCCAAGTGCTGGGGCACGAAGAACTTGTTGTTACTTTATGTCTCGGGCTTGCTGAACTACTGGTGACTGAAGATTTGTCCTGGTTGGAATGCCACGTGTGGGGTGTTTGTGTGCGTGGTATTGGTATTTGTAGCAGTTTGGTCATTCTGTGTCTCTTTGGATCCGTGTTTCAATTTTGAAGTTTTGAATTGTTTTATTTACATGTACCCTGGAACGATCATTTCGGTGTTCCTGAATGTTTGACGTGGAGGATTGCCACATGATCTATTTGGTGTATCCAGTCAATCTGGGAAAATACAAGTGAGATGCAGAGCACCAGCAGCAGCAGGTGGTCAGGAGAAACGATGTTGATCTGACAGACCCAAGACTCATAACGACTACTGGACCCTCATTTCTTCAAGGTTTTGTGTCTGCTGAAGTATCCAACCATTCTCCAACTTGCTGCTGGTGCACCACTGACTTCGGAGACTTTGTTTCTTCAATGCAACCTGTTGCATTGCTCCAGGTTCACAAAGCGACCTTCAGAATACGGAAGGCAGATGGTGTCCAGGACTGAGCCTGTGACATAGGATTCCAACCAACTCACGGGCACTCACACAACCAGACAACTACTTTAGCAGTATTGAAATCAGACGGATCAAGATGTTCAAAACCAACTCTCAGAGTCTCCAGGAGATTCAAGGAGTGATCAAAGTTCAACATGCACACGTGGAAGAGACGCTTGGGCACAGATTGCGGTAGAAAGCATTTGCTTTTGCTGGCACTGATCGGCTGGCCACTCTCAGTTGGTAACCCACGATGGAGATCTATGGAGCACATGTCTACATGAAGCAGAGTGGAGTGAGCTGCTGAAAATATGGGCTTTCCAGGACAGGATTGTTCCTTCAGAAAATCGAAGCAACGCCTAAGCCATGATCAGCACATCTGACTTTTTAGGCCCTGACTCCAAACTCGCTCCTGCACACAAGTTCGATAGAAGCAGGAGAAGCAACATTGTGACCCCAAAGCTCAGCATCAAACATCCTTTGTCTCAGGAAACTATTGGTAGACATTTCTGCGAGCGTGCTTGTCGGCAGGCCAGACTCTAGGACCAGTTGCAAACACGATCTTGCATTTTTTATACACAGATTTTGCATCCCAAATCTGGGCACTCCTATCGGTCATAGGATTGTTGCTAAGCCACTACACACAGCTCCCAAAAACATTGGTGTATCAAGTTTGGTTGTCCAACAATGTTGGAGGCTCCATCTTTGTGGTGTAGACATTGCAAACCGCTTGTTTTGAGTCGCAAGGCTCCACGACCAACTTCCTTTGCATTTGTCTGTGAAGGGGTCGTTATGACACTCAATTCTTCGAGTTGGATGAACTGTCCTTCTGTAGTGTTGAATATCCACATCGGAACATGAGCCCAGCCCGGCGAAGACATCTGTGAACATGGCTGAAATTCAATTCCTTGCCAAATTGGATTATGACTTTCATGACCAGATGATACTCTTTTTTTGGTTCCCTCACTTTCCTTCATCCCTGTACCTGTACACTCCCTTTGCTTGAGCGCAACTTCAGCAGGCTGCTCACCACGCTGATGCCGCACATGTTCTCGGATTTGGGTGCCACCATCCAAGACACTGCTGCGATGTCCAAAGCAGAGTTGGATTTCAGGATGGAGGCGAGTAGACCCAACAGCGTTGAAGCTTCGGCAAGTCCTCATGAAATGTAAAAAGTCATGATGCCCTGCCGCTGCCCCCTGCAATTGTGTTGATATGCCCAGTAATTCCCATCATAAGCAATCCCACAGGTTGGGTTAACCACTACTATCCACGACTCATGTAACAAGTTGTGACAAGGTCAAATGGTCAAATCTTGGCCAACCAATAACTGACCCAAGCTGTTCGTCCCCATGAAATGAAGGCCAAAAACCAAGAGATGGCCCGAGAGCGGATTCGGGAGGCCGAATTGGAAGCTTGACTGGAAACAAGTGAAGCAAACAAGCATGAAGGAGAACGAACGAGGGGCATAAACAAGGTGAGCTTTGGGGACAAGAAGTGGAGACACAGTGAACTCTATGAACCATCGGCACATCTGGTTATGGAGCTTTCTGTACACAAGCTTTGGAGCAAGCTGAAGAATGACAGCACTGACAATGCTCTATGCACGGGGAAGACCCTGGTGTTTGGCGTACCAAGTTGATGTGCTCCGCTGTGCTCCTTTTACATTGATTTCAATTCCAGGGGCTTGTGCCACAGGGTCATGAGGAAAAGAAAGGTTGATGTCCTGACGATGACCAAGTGCAAGCAGATTTCGATGGATCGAGACCTCAGCATGAGCTTAAAAGGATGAAGATCGATCCTTTTAACCGACTTTTTCATTCGGAGATTGAAAGCCCTTGAGGCGGTTGTCACACTTTGTCACTTCTTCTGTATTAATGGAACAGTCAAACTTGTCGGAACGTGTGCTGGCACATTCGTTTTCTTGATGATTGGTTAAAAGTTAAAAAAGTAAAAATCATCACTGAGCAGATCTGTGAGAGATTTGATGTGAAGAACCATTTTGTTTGCAAATCAGATCCGTGCAGAACAACAGCAATGCAGATCATGAACGGTTCAACCCAGATTCAATTGTATAGAGATGAAGTAACGATGCAATCTGGGGATGACGGGGATGACTATGTCTGTGATTAAGGGCATCAGAAACCGATATGCTTCGTACGAAGAATCAATAGTTACTGCACGAATTTGATGCTATTGGGATCTATTGGGTTGACAACATGTATTCACGTTGGTGGAGGTGAAGCTTCTAACAATGGATGTAGCTACATCACACCATCCAGTGGACGCAAGAAGCTGTCCTCAGGACATCATTGTTCCAGCAGTCATTCCTGAGTACGTGACCAAGCGCGTGCTGGCCATGGAGTTTGTCAAGGGAGTAAAGATCACAGAATATGTGACTCGCCTTGGATTGTGTTGCGATTGTCACGCAGTCAAATTAGATGAGATTGTTCATTTTTGTTCGCATTTGGGGGTGTGGGCAGGTCAAGACTATTTTTGAGTTTGTTTTCAGGTCATCCATGTTGGCCACACAAATGGTAACATGTAGAAACCATTCTCATGCGACTGACCGACTAGGCAAAGGGATGGCAGACACCAGATGCCAAAATATTGTCGGAACTCCTCCCGGCCAATGCAAAGCTGACACCAGAAGCATGACTAATTTAGAACAGGAGTACTCGAATACCTTGTGACAACTGGGCAGGGCAAGGTCGACATTGGAACGAGGAGAAAAGATACCCTCCATTTCATTCAAGCAGGTGAACGGCCTTTTCTTTGTTCATTTTTGTGGCGACGAGATCGCTCCGCATACGCCCTGTTTCCGCAGCCCCCTTGCCATCTATAACTTGTTCGTTTCAATGGTTGGACATCGTGTGTGTATATTCAAAAAGGATTTGTTGGAATCTGTGAGAGGCTGTGTCATAGCCACCGTTGCTTGGGAAATAGAAAGTGAACTTCATGTTGGCCACAGAAGTTGCACCCTCATCATATTGGAGATTTGGATCTGCAAAATTTCAGGCGGCTGCTGAGAGTTCCAACTCACAACGGAAGGAGGTCATGTCAAAGCTCATCAACTTCTATGGTGCCCTGGCGATCTCAATTCAACGGGGAGCGGATCTGGGCAAGTAAAGTACATTTTTTAAATACTGCAGGACGCAATACTTTTTCTGGAACTTTGGAGTGAAAAGAGTTTGAAGAAAGACAGATCACAAAGATGTTGGTCCTGCGAGACTGGGTGAGGCTTCACTCTGCATGGCCCGATTTTCAACTGCGATCCGCATCCTGGAAACATCCTGGTGGAGAAGGAGACAGGAGCTTCATGGTCCAGCTTGACGTCACAAATCTCACGTGTAACAATTTTGGCTCGTTGCAAGTGCTGGAGCTATATCCTAGCTCTTTGCCAAAGCTAATTTAGATTATGGAGGAATCTGGAAATGATATCGATGTGCTACCCCATTCAAGATCTGAACTTTGGGTACATTTGAGTAGCCAATTTATATCATGTGCAAACCAAAAGCGCTGGTCTGTTCTAGGATGTGAATAACCACGTGGTCGATTTCTGGGTTTCCAGGATCTGTTTAGAGGTGCAGTGATTTCAGGACCCGGATTGATCCAGCAAGACCCAAACTGGGCTCCAAAGGATTCCAAATGTATTATGATGATTATCATTGTTTCTATATTATATCATTATTTACATAAATGCACAGATATCTGGTATATGACACCCACATGTTTTTGCATGTCTCGCAGCACTTCAGGGTCAATGCCGTGCTGCCGCAGGGTCGGCCGCACTCAGCTTGATCCAGATAGTCCCAGCTGCGCCATATCCGTGGTATCGTCTGCGACCTCGGCTGCGCCTGAGGCCCTTGAGGCTCCTACGAGCGTAGCTGGGCCACCTAGGACTCCTAGTGAAGTCCTGCTGCGACCTGGTGAGGACCCCAGGGCTGAGCTTGCTGCTTCTTCGGAGGCGAACACCTGCTTTGGCCTGGTTGGTGCCTTGCCAGCCGAATTTGGTTGGTCTGGTGGGGACATCAGGTGGTACGCAGTCTGGAAGGTGCCAGGCTGTGCGTCAGACTTGGCTGGGGTGCACTGGGGCAAGGAAACCTGTGCATACTTCGGCCTGCTCACCTTGAACGGTGGCAACTTTGGTGGCATTCGCTGGCGAAGATACAACAGCCTGGAGTCCGCTCAGGCTGGCTTCCTTGAAGAGGCCGAGAAACACAAAGTACCAGCCAGCCAGTCGGAGAAAGTCTTCGGCTGGATTCAAGAACCTCGCAGCAGTCAATGACGGTCCCGAAGATTGGGACCCTGGGCTTTCTTCACCTCGGAGAAAGCTTCTCAGCGCCGATATGGCGCCAAGCCCTGGTGGTTCATGCGGAGGATGGATGGATCAAAACCCTCGTGAAATGCTCAAAGGAGGAAGCCGATCAAAGTGGGCTTTCAAAGATGAACACAACGGATGGAAAGACTTACTGCTTGGTGGAAGCGGAGTTTCATCAACTTCGCATCGCGGTGAACGAGCAGACCTTGGACCTTGGCCACGACATGAAAGAGCTGAAAGCCTTAGCCAAAACAGCTCTGGACTCAGACGAAGATCTTCAATGGGCCACAGCTTCCGATCCTGGGAAGCCAAAGAAGAAGAAGAGCAGCCGCAAGCAGCGGAGCGAGTCCTCAAGCAGCTCCGAAGACAGCGGCGACGAAGGAGTTCTCCTGCGGCAGAGTTGGCTCGGAAGTGGTTCAGAGAAAGGCAGAGGAAGAAGAAGCTCCGAAGAAGAGATCTTCAAGAGCCGCAAGACAAAGCGGTTTGCCTTGCTCGACAAGAAGAAGGGCAAGGGCAAGAAGGACTCCACAGAGAAGCAGGTGCAGCAGGCCGCCCTTCAAGCGGCAACACAGAGTTCAGACCCACTCCACGGTCTGTTGGCCCTGCACTTAGCGGAGTCGATGAACAGCAGAAAGAAAGGGAAGTCAAAGAAGTCCACGAGATCAAGCTCGAGCCGGTCATCATCGATGAGCAGCAACAGCAGCAGCGAAAGCTCGGGTGGCCCACCCGAAAAGGGCCATGCTCGGGCAGTGAACAACTACAGAAGAGATGGAAAGCGAAAGTTTCGCAACCCGGTGAAACATGTTCGCAAATTCATCAAGGGGATCGAGCAGGAACTTGGGGCAGAGGACAGACCTTTCAGGGTGACAGACTACACCCGCCGAATACAGTTCGGCAAGCAGCAGAACCTTCGCCGATGCCACTTCCTTGTGGCAACCATACTGGAGCTGCTTCTCAAAGAGAAGCCAGAGAAGGCAGCTTTGATGGCAGTGGTGTCGCTGCAAGCGATGCATCAAGCGGCTTTGGACCAGAGTTGGGATGTGGCCTGGTTGTTGACATACCAGGAGGACCCATTCCGAGCCAAAGCTTTCGGAGGCGATCCCAATGCCCTCCAGTATGTCACAGCGTATCTTCGAAGCATGCACGACCTCAACAAGAGCACCGAAGCCTTGCGGAAGAAGGGGTCGGGAAAAGGCGAAGAAGCCGAGCCTTCGAAGGACGGGGGAGCAAAGGGCAAAGGCAAGCAGAACAAGTCCAAGGAAAAGGAGAAGGACAAGGACAAAGTTGTGAACACCGAGGGTTGAGCAGCAGCTGTGATGCCGGCGTTTTTTCCCGTGGCACTGAAGCCACATCGCGATTTCCGATTGTACAGTGTCTCGAAAGTAGCTGGGGCTCTTTTGGACGATTTTGGAAACTAGTAAAGTCCTCCCCTTTTTATGGGAGGTCGGGGCCCAGGACACCCTCAGATGACACGCGGGGGGTTTATCTCTTCCCGTCTCTACTAGTAAAGCCTGAATGCATAGGTGAATCTAGGAGTGCTCGCAGGAGAGCCAGGAGGCGAGACCGTGATGAGGCTTGGAAACATGTTGAAATTTTGTGGGCATATTTCTCATTCCTAGATGGGGGCTCTCCCCATAAAACTTCGGATCAACGTAGACTCTTGGATAGGGCAGCCCGCACACCCTGGACAACTATGCACTCATCGTATGCCGGTTCCTTGCATGACCAAATTAATGGGTATCTCCGCCTTCAGAGTGACCAAGAACCCTTAAGCCGCGGAATACTAAAAATTAGCCAGCTAATTAACGTGGTTAAGAATTCATACACCAGTAGCCCCGAGGTTGATAAGCTCAGCAGAGTAGCCAAGAACGTATCAGCAGGTAGGATGTCCCTCCCACAAAGTGCAGGTATCATAGATCCTCAAGACTTCTTGAAAGGAGCCGAGCTGGAAGCATTCCAACGGATGCCAACCGATATCCCTCACAATGTCACACCTTTGCATCCGACACGTGGATGCTTCAGGGTTGAGCCTGAAGAGTTGCGAGCCGTCAACCACCGCTTGCTTGAGAGCGGAGTTGCAGTCCTGATCCCAGAAGAACTAGGACTTCGTGATAGCAAGGGCCAACTGATAACGGGGGGGCTGTTTGCCGTAGACCATAAGGTTGATAGTGATAGGATCATTCTTGACCGTCGTCCTTTCAATGAACTTGAGAGAAGATTGGTTTGGGCTAAACTCCCCCATGGATCGTTGCTAACACAGATGATTGTACCTCCAGGATACTCAGTCAGAGGTAGTGGTGACGACTTAAGCAACTACTTCTATCTCCTCAAGCACCACGAGCAGTGGCTTCCTCGCAACGCTGTCGGTGTTCCTTTTGACGGCGAAGGCTACGAGGAATTCGGGGGTAGAAAGGGTCAAAAGTATTTGCTCTCTTTTCGGGTGGTAGCCATGGGTGACCTCAATGCAGTTGACATTTCACAACAAGTTCATCTAGAGATCCTTAGGGACTGCCAGTGTATGAACGATAATGAGGTGTTGCACTTTGAAGGACCCTTCCCGGCTTCACACACCCTTGAAGGGCTTTACATAGATGATCATATAATAACCCAGATACTTCCTGCAAAGAAAAACCGTCATAAACAGGAAACTTTCAGAGATGAGAAGTTGTTGAGCAGCAGTAGGAAACAGTATGCCCAGCAAGGGATCCCGACATCCTCGAAGAAGGCCTTCTCGAAGGCCGATCGATACGTTGCTTGGGGAACGGAAGTTGACAATAAGTCCGGCCGGGTAGGCACGCCCCAGGTGAAGTTGTGCCAGCTGTCACAGCTGATTGCAACAGCTTGCAACATGAAGACGCTCTCCAAGAAGTTGTTGCAAGGTATAGTTGGTTTACTCATCCATCCTTTCATGCATAGACGTAGTCTCATGTGCATCCTTCAGGACACCTTCAAGTGGATAGAATCACTTAACGACACCGATCACAAGCCTCTCCCAGTCAGCGTGAGAGAGGAGTTAATTGGTTGTGGTTTAGTGCTGCCTGTTTGCCATAGCAACATAGGAACATCCGCTGGGGAGTGTCATGCCGTATAGGTGCAAGTGATGCATCGCTTGAGAAGGGTGGTAGAGCAGCAGCCGTAGTAACACCAGCTATCGCACAGACTTTGTATAGGTTCTCTCAGCATAAAGGGGAATATGTTCGTCTAGATTGGTCGAAGGGTATGGTGGAACCATCATCGAGCATGCATCGCGCACCCCGGGAGCTTGAGGACATTATAAAGGACTTGCCTTGGAACTCCACCGAAACTTGCAGCTTTAGCCATAAACAACACATAAACATCCTTGAGACAAAGATGATTCATCGTGAGTTGGTTGACGTTGTTCACAAATGCACCAAACCTCTCAGATGCGTTTTGCTTGTTGATTCAAGGGCAGCTGCAGGTGCATGGAGCAAGGGCAGATCATCGGCCAGGAACCTCAATCGGATATTGAGGCAGTCTCTAGGCTGGTCCATAGCAGGGCAGAAAAGTATACATGTAGTCTGGGTCAGGTCTGAAGCTAATCCCGCCGATCATCCTTCAAGAGGAAAGCGCATTCCGCCCCAACCTGAAACTCCAGCTGATGTGACACGAGAAGCCTTTGGACCAGAGCTAGATCAGTTCCACCGCCGGAGATCCAACCGCGAGATCTGGCGACATGTTCAGCAAGACGGCAACTGCTTTGCAGCGCCACAACAATCCAAGCTGCAGGCTCCGCCGAAAGATACAAAGTGTGCAGAGCCAGAAGCAGTGAACAGCCGTCCCAGCACAACACAAGGAATAGATCATCCAGCCTTAGCAAAGTGGAAGTTTAGGGAGATATTCTCAGGAACGGGCCACTTGACTAGAGCATTTAGGAAAGATGGGAAATTTAAAGTAGATGAACCTTTTGAGTTGATGATAAAGGGGAAACCTAATCCATCACAGGATATCCTCAACAACAGAGTTTTTGATAAGCTTTGCAGAGATGCCTCAGCACCAAACCAGTTGTGGCACTTCGGATTTCCTTGCGGTTCTTTCAGCATCCTCCAAAACCTAAACCAGGGCACTAGGACCAAAGAGCAGCCCATGGGTGACGGACAGCTGAAACGAGAGCGGTTAGGAAACGAGATCATGCTTCGCACCATACACCTCTGTAGATTGTTGCACCAGCACGGATCGTTCTTTACTTTGGAGAACCCCCTCACCTCCTATGCTTGGGCCACCAAAGCTATGAAGGACTTAATAAGGGATTGTGGTTGCAACATGGTTCCCATGGATCAATGTAGTTTTGGGTTACGCATTCCAGATGAGAACGGAAAGCTAGGCTTAGCACGCAAGCCCACCTACTTTGTCGGGACCATGCCTGGCATCCAGAAGTTGGGGCGCAGATGCGATCACTCTCACCTTCATGTCGCAGTCGTCGGTGGTGTCAAGTACAAGGGCAAGTGGCAGAAGAGATCATCTCTAGCTGGATCATATCCGAACAGGTTGTGCTCAGCATATGTAAGAGCTTTTCACGGGTGTTTTGCATGATGGCTACATAAGAGTGCAGTTTTTTCAATTGTATAGGACCACATTGCAAGTTTAGTTTTTTCTCTGCATAGCCGCAATGGCAAAGGCCGCCGAGTGGGGTGAAGCGTCCTTGAGATGGGGAAGATTCAGTCCCATCTACAGAAGCAGGCTTTTGGAAGGAGCTCAATCACTGGGACACTTCCTCCGTGTCCACGGATTGAGCTGGGATAGCATTCGACATGGAAGATCGAAAGCTGTAGACGGCATCTTGGACGGTTTCGTTCAAGAGATGCACAGGTCAAAGAAGAAGTCGGCCTTGCTCAAGGCCAAGCATGGAGTATTGTTCGTGCAGTCAGTGAGACCAAGATTGCACGGAACCCTGAAGACAACATGGAACACGTTGAGAAGCTGGGAAGAAATGAATCCATCAGGATTCAGAGCCCCGATGCCTCTGCCACTGCTGGCAGCCTTCTTGTGCCAAGCAAGGCGCTTCGCAGTTCGGAGCTCAGAGGATCATGAACAGCACCTATGGTACGTACTTGCGGCTCTGGTCTCAGTAGCATTCTTCGGAATGCTCAGGCCCGGCGAGCTTTTTGGACTGACACCAGAAGACGTGTCACTCCCTCACTCAATGTCACTGGCTGCATCATTCGCTGTCATTCGGTTGAAGCGCCCGAAGAATGCACGGCAGATGGGAACACAGCAGTTTTGTGAGCTTCGCCATCCAGATGCCATAAACTGGCTTGCATGGGTGATGCATTCGATGCCGGAAAAGGGAGCGCGACTCTGGCCTAGTTCTCCAAACAAGTTCCGAGTCATGTTCAAACAAGTTTGCAGGAGACTCATGATTGCAAGCGTGAAGCTTTCACCAGCATCACTTCGTGCAGGTGGGGCAACTTGGATGCTAGACGAAGGGGTAGAAGTATCAAGAATTCGATTCCAAGGAAGATGGTCGAATCAACGGTCCTTGGAGCATTATCTGCAGGTAGCACGTGCACAGCAGCTGGCCCTGACGATCAGCCCTGGCATCACCGAACAGTTGAAAGCTCTCCTCTTGAAAAACTCATACATGTTGAGCCTGCCTCGATTCCTCTCTGCTCAAGTTCCAAACGAGAACCTTGTCGGTAGTTCAGCATGTGAGCTGGGTGACCTTGAGCATGTCGTCCGCGGCATTCGAGAGTGGGGCCGACTGGCAAAAACAGTTCAAGAGGGCGGTGATCGCAGGAGGGCCGTTCAAAGGCGCTAGATATCATGATATACCTTGGGAAGACATTCGGAAGAGTGCTCGAAGCTACAGAGGAGACCAAAGATTCAATCAGTACTGCAAAAGATGCGTATCACAAAGAGCCTTGCAAGAAGGTGGCGATGAGGCCCCAGCTGAGCAGCCCGCTCCGCTACTGAGCCGCTGCTGCTGCCTGAGAGGTAGGTTCAAAGCTGTAGCTAGTTGGCTCTGGAGCAAAGCACGTGTTAAGTTGGGATTATCACTGCTACTATTAGTCATAACCTTGGTTGTGGTTACTAGGCCCTTGTTTTACGTAGTCGTTGCTCGAGTCATCAAGATGACCATAAAGTTTTTGCTGCGAAGGACATGTGGTCTTTTGGTGGTCCTCATAGATGCTCTACTAGATGAAGCAGCTGCACAGTTAGACCCCGGTTTGCTAGGGCCACCAAACCCGACCATGCCAGCAGAAGCCGCTGCACAGTACTATGAATTGCAGCAAGCCGCGAATATCCATGGACTGTTTCTGAATGGCTTGTTTGCTTTAATCGGTGTCCTGATCGGCCACCGATTGCCTCGTGCTCATGTGGCCGTCCGCAACCTGCGTTTGGTCTAGTTGGTACTACATAGCACTGGAAAGTTTGGGAGTTTTGGGAATCCACTCTAGTTCTCTCTTCTCCTTAATCCTGCCTTAAGCCAGATGCTTTTCGCAGATGTTCCAGCTAAGCCATCGCATGGATTGAACGAAGCCCAGCTCATAGCTGAAACTCTCGAACCGCAGAATGCGGTGTGTTCCTGGCCTTGCGGCCAACAACAAAGACAGGTGTGCCCCGGAATAAATGGAGCACAGCAGCTGCGAGTGAGGCCACAAACATGACACCCACATGTTTTTGCATGTCTCGCAGCACTTCAGGGTCACCTCCTCCCTCCCCTCCTCCTGGAATCCACTCTAGTTCTCTCTTCTCCTTAATCCTGCCTTAAGCCAGATGCTTTTCACAGATGTTCCAGCTAAGCCATCGCATGGATTGAACGAAGCCCAGCTCATAGCTGAAACTCTCGAACCGCAGAATGCGGTGTGTTCCTGGCCTTGCGGCCAACAACAAAGACAGGTGTGCCCCGGAATAAATGGAGCACAGCAGCTGCGAGTGAGGCCACAAACATATATATATATATATATATTGATTATTGTGTTGTTGCTATCATCATTGATTTTGAAGTAATAGTAATTTTACGTTCCTTTCTTGTGTTGCCTATGTAGTTCTGCTGTTCCAACCTAAGCAAAGAACTGACCCTTGTCTTTGGATGGCTTGCATGTTGACGCCCAGATTGGCTGTTACCACCCTGTCCTCTCCGATTTTCTCTCAAGACTTGGCCCCAGGACGTCTCTGTGTGTTGGACTGGGGACAGGTGCGACAACTGTCTCGGCCAGAGCGACCCTTGGTGCAGCTCTGCAAACCCCTGTTGAGCCATTCACTTAGGGCCATTTGCGAAAGCTCGCAATAAACGGAAACGAAGCACTTGTCAAACGATCGACAAAGCTGCGAAGCCAATAATACACATACAAATGAATCAGACAATATGTAGAGACAGATCAATGCATGATGATCCTTGGTGTCTCACATCTGAAGAAAATTCATTGGTTGTTAAACCAAACGAGAGGGTTGACTTGCCAGCGTGGAAGTCACTGGTCAGACTTAGTCAGGCGGGATCTCGAGTAAAGTGACTCGGTCAGGAATTCCTACTCAGAACAGTCACTAGCTTGAAAAAAGGTTTCTGTGTGAGGGAAGCTGTTGATAGCTTCTCTTCAGAACCCTTGCAGTTTTTTTGTGCCCCATTTGGTCCACTCAGGATTTGCTTATGCCAAGATCTTTATGGCTGCGTTGATGGAGGATGTTCATCTCTTTGTTGAAGGCCACATGTTGATACAAACTGCTTGAACAAAGTCAAATGAATTGGGTTCAGTCAATATCAATTGTCAATACTGGTTTGGTGTTTTTCCCTTAAATTATTTGATGGCAGGTCTGGATGTTCACGTGATTTGGCGACGCAAGATGGCAATTGAACGATGAAGCATTTCAAATGGGTGATCTGCTAGCTTCGATTACGCAGCGGTAGAAGGAATTGTTTACCGGACCGACCGGACCGCGGGCTAATGAGCAAGACCAGATTTCATGTTGCGGAGATAAGTGACAAGCATGAAACCAAAGGGCACTGCGGGGAGAGCTCTTCATAACCTTGGTTGATTTCACAGCCATAGGTTTGTTGGTAAAGTTGAAGTTGATTGTAAGGTGAAGAGATGCAATACTGTCATTGCATATTTGTACCCTGATTTGCCAGACGAGACAATCTTGGTGGGTGGGTGATATCGGTCACGACATATCCAACCAGCGCCCCTTATCTTCTTCTTCTTCTTCTTCTTCTCCTCCTCGTTCTCTGATTCTTCCTCCTGCTCTTGTTTTTATCATCGTTTTTCTTGTCCTTATTTGTTTTTCTTCTTTCTCCTCCTCTCGATGTTGTTGTTGTTGTTGTTGTTGTTGTTGTTGTTGTTGTTGTTGTTGTTGTTGTTGTTGTTGTTGTTGTTGTTGTTGTTGTTGTTTTCCTGGTCTTTCGTCGTGGCCTCTAGTTGTTCTTGTTTCTTCTGCCACTCTCGCATCATGGTTCCCACCTGCCTACTCCAACTCAGCCACACTGCCTCAGGCTGCCGTGCTTTGAACTTCGAGTTTGGGGATTTGGACGGTCCGCCGGATGCCACGCCCATTGCTATGATTGGTGCCTTGCGACACTTGGCGCTTTGCGGTTGAAGGGGGTGGCCTGCTTTGGATATGTCTTCGCTGAGTGGAGTACAGACAGATTGAGCACCAAAAATCCTTCGCCAGCAAGGATGTGGGGTTGAAATGGTGTGGAAACAAGATCTTACATTTCAAAAGTTTTACTCGTACCATCTGCTTGCTCAAAGAACTTTGGACAAATCAACCCATTGCAAGTTGCAGTATCCCATCCCCAACAAGTGGGCGTGGCATCCCATTGACCCAGTTTTCCGGTTGTCTCACCAAAGGTTTCCTGCTGCGCGACTCGCGACCCATTGCGCAATCGCGGGCAGACTTTGAGCAGCTGGAGCAGGCGGGGCCAAAGGCGAGGAAAAGAGATGAAACATGGGAACTACAAACTACAAACGAGAGCTTAAGATAGCTTAAGCAATTTAGACAAAACCCCATGTACTTAAAAGAGTCCATGAAGGAGTGCTTAAGGAGTGCTTAAAAGAGGTACCCTTTACTTTAAGCACTGGTACCTCTAAGAGCCTCAAAGAGGCAGTATCCAATGCACGATGTCTACATCAGCTTTGGGGTCTTCAGCGAACATGTCTTCCATGTTGAACTGAAGTAGAAATCGAAAAGACGTCGCGAGCAAAACCAGGGGAAACCTTCATGGTGTCTATAGCTATCTGCCCAAATGCAATTTTATGATTGATAGTTAATACTTCTTTGTAGGCCACTCAGGTTTGGCCAGTAACCCAGCAGCAGATAATGCTAAGCGTTACGCAGTCCTGCTTTTGTACAAAGAAACCAAGCGACATCGTTCTGGGGGGATGCCGCAGATCCAAAACAGATATCAGAAGTTGGACAGCTGAGCAACCATGGTGGGGAAATGACAAGGTCAATATGCGTAGGTGATGTGATTGTTTGCAAGCTGGTCACGATGGTTGGAGTATTTTAGGACAAACCGTTGAGTTTCACATCGCCGGTCCGTATTTTTTTGCAAATTTCCCCATTTTCGGTCTATAGAAATCCTTTGTATTGTCAAGATTCAGGGTACTGCCGCAACACCTGGCAGGTCTTTGGCAAGCTGGATGGTGAAACCAAAGCGATCCAAAAAGGCCACTTGAAGCGGCCATCGTATCAGTCATGATCATATGATTTCTTTCATTTATTTATTTTTTTGTGTGTATGTGTGTTTTTTTTTCTCTATCTCTCTCTTTTTCTCTCGGAGCACCTTTTCAGTCATTCCAGTAGCGAGACAGTGCAGATCACTCTGAAGATTGGTAGAACTGTAGGTGACTGGAAACCGCACTTCTATTCCTATTTGTTTGGGTCCCAAAGCATGCCAAGTCACGTGGACTAGGCGGCGAGCAAATCGTGAAAGGGCCCCTGATGCCTTTGACAAAGACAGTGTCTTGACGAAGACCAAGCAGTTGAGAAGCCAGCACAAGAGACTGGCTGTCAGGGGAACTGTTCATGATTGCAGTGTAGGGTTTTGGATACCTCAAGCAATTGATGTATACCTGACACTGTCTATTGGGAGGGAATATGCTGTGATCTGAACGGAATGATTTGTGAGAGTCAATTCAAGTCAAGCCTCAGCTGCCTGAGCTCAAAGCTATGCACAGTTGCTGTTTGGACTCCGGTTGGGGTTCTCAAGACTCGTGAACACTAAACTCAAGTGTAACTTGACATGAACGGGCTATTTGGTTGGTCATATACCTGCAAGTATTGGGTTGTGCAATTAGCATATATTAGCATGCCCATGAACCAACTAGATTTTGCGTGTACCAGTAACATGATCACAATCCGCAACAGATCTTTCCCCTGTAAAGTGGGTTGTTTGAAACAGAGAAGTTTCTCAAAGAATAGTGACTTTGTGGTTGGTCGTAAGTCGAAGGTAATTTCGATGCCTTTAATTCTGATGCATTTGAATCTGTTGAAAAGGCAGAACCAAGGAGTGGTTCATGGAGTGGAAAGTTGTGAGTTTGAAGATGTTTGAAGATGTTTGAAGATCTCGGAGCTTAGGTCTCTTTGCTCTTCGAAGTTTCGAGTCGTCTGGAGGTCTCGTTGCCTTTGATGCATCTCTTCGTTGGCCCCTCAGGGGCTTCCTTTTGAGATCTCGAGCCTGGACAGCGTGGATGACACTGGATGATGGTAGTTTTCCAAGGACATGAAAAAGGACATCCAAGGACATCCAATGGTCCAACCGTAGAAGGACCACATGACATATATTTTGCTTTGAAATTCGATAGTTTTGCCGGCCAACCAAACCAAACACTCGTAGCCCAATCGCAGCCCACAGCATGGGTTGGATGACGCACACCCAGGTTTGCCATGGCTATCCGATGTTGCTGAAGGAGGAAGGACATACTGACGTCAAGGTGCGGGTGCACCTGAGGGGTCAAAATCGACTGCAGGAAAGTTGTGAAATTCGCAAAACTTAACAAATGAATTGAATCTCATAATTTTCAATCTCAAATTTTCATTCATCCCCAAGAATCGGGGCACTTCCATCAGCTCCCAATCCAACGATGGACCACTTGGCTTGGCTACGGGTGACAGGTCCAGCCAAGCATGACCAGCTTCACTCTGAAATTGCCTGTGGCGCAGCAGAGCTTGGGCTGCTTGGCTGAGGGTCTGGACTTGCAACCAGGGGTTCTTTCCTCTTCATTCTTTACATTACAATATTTACGTTATGGGCTGGAATTCAGCAGTAATAAAAAGCACCAATGAGTTTTTTTTGCACCATGGCCACCACTTCCCACCGCTATCATCACAATCTTGGCCATTGCCTACACCAGCACGACCATCACCATCATCACCATCATCACCATCATCACCATCACCATCATCATCATCATCATCATCATCACCATCATCATCATCATCGTCATGATCATCACCATCATCACCATCATCATCATCATCGTCATCATCATCACCATCATCACCATCACCATCATCACCATCATCACCATCACCATCATCATCACCATCATCACCATCATCACCATCACCATCATCATCATCATCATCATCAGCAGCAGCAGCAGCATCAGCATCAGCATCAGCATCAGCATCATCATCATCATCATCATCATCATCATCATCATCATCATCGTCATCGTCATCATCGTCATCGTCATCATCGTCATCATCATCATCGTCATCGTCATCATCATCATCATCGTCATCGTCATCATCGTCATCGTCATCATCGTCATCATCATCAACATCATCATCGTCATCGTCATCGTCATCGTCATCATCGTCATCGTCATCATCGTCATCGTCATCATCATCAGTCAGAGTCAAGTTAGAACATTCCAAAGTCAATACAGTTGTCTCAGTACTTCTAAAGTTTTCTAAAGTTTAAACATTTTTTGTTGCGAATTTCTTCGTTTTCCGGCACCAAGGCAGTGGCGCTGACCCCGCCTTGGTCTCCAAGTTCTCCCACCTGCTTCGTTCACTGCATGCTGACGGGCCTGGGGTCCCGGCAACCTTTGACCTGCAGATTTTTGCAAAAGCGCCATCCCCCACGGGGAATCTCAATACCTGTTACCAGGACTGATCAAGCCAAGATAGCAAAAAAAACAAATTTGTAGTCTACGTGATAAAGTTCTCAAACTTTTGATCCTGTGGACTCTTCAACTTGATGAAACATCAGTGCACAGGTTCCTGTCATAAGTTTCAAGAAGTTCCATGCTTTGTCCAAGCGAGGCTCCTGCTTGGAGCGCAACTTTGTGTGTTGGATCTTGCAACAGGCAGCCAGCGCTTCGGGCCACCGGAAGAACTCAGAGTTACTCCATTTCTGGAGCTGAGCTACTGCAGTACTACCCTGGTACTGCCCCATCTCTAAGAAGAAGTCTACACTTAGTGTTCTTCTCTGCATTTACTATTTTGATTTGGAATCACCACTACCAGTACAAGCCATTTTTTTGCGGTAGAAACGATGTTGGGTTCGGGCTAATCAGTGCATGGCAGGTATTTTTCGAGAGCATTTGAGCAAAGGGTTCTTCTTAAAAGTCCACTGCATATTATATCTTCATCGTCATCATCTTTTTCTTCATCATCATCGTCATCATTAGGGGTAGTACCGCCGAAAATTTCGTCAGTGGCGACTCTTTCGCACGAAATGAGGGTCAAGTTGCCAAATCTCCGAGAAAATTGCGATTTTCAAAAGACATGTTGCGCAAAATGCAGAGAAAAAAACAATTTTCATCCATTTTCAAACCTAACTCCCGCACATGTCGCACGAGGGTCAAGTCTCCAAAACTGCGACCTTCATTTCGTGCGAAAGAAAATTGAACCTTTGAAAACCTTTTCGCTTTTTGAGACTTGACCCTGATTTTGCGCGAAAGGGTTGCAAGTGAAAATTACATGTTTCCTGAAAATTGCAAAGTTTTTGCTCAGTGTTTGACACTCGTCTTTATTTTCCGCGACACTCTGCCCTCATTTCAGACAAGAGGATTGCAATTGGACCTTTGAAAATTGCCATTTTCGAGCAGTTTTTGAGACTCAGACCATTAAAAACCTTTGAAACTGACCATTTTCACACAGAATCCCGATCCAGCAAAAAAAGTCATACAGTACTCAATTCTCTCAAAAAATATTTCAAGAAACCACCGTCCAAAAAGCAAATTCCAAAATACCAGAAATCAATATGAAAAAACCTCAATTTAAATGGTAAATCGCTTTGAAAACCCTGATTTGAATACTAAATTGCTTTGAGAACCATAATTTGAAAACGAAGTCAATTTAGAGGCCCCAACTTCACCATTAAATCCATTTTGCAATTGGGCCTTTGAAAACCTTTGCAAGCCGTTGCACACTCGACCATCATTGCGTGCGAAAAAGTTTTTCCTTTATCTATTGCCCCCTCGCTTTCTCCCCCTCCAGATCTTCCCATCCCATCGATTACAAGATAATGTTTGCCAACATATGACAAGTAAAAACACGGGCAATAGCTGCTATAGTTATGCATCTCTGCGCTCTTGGGCCATCTGTGGTCTAGTTCTCTTAGACCCACTGCGGACCTGCCCAAACTTGTTCGGATTCATGATCAAAGTATCGAAGTGCAATTTACGAAGCGCAAGGGTAAGTTGCAACAATTCTGCTGGGGCTGAACCGGTTGCAATTGAGGGCTGGATGACATCCCTAATGAAATGTCAAACAATTCAAATCATCCGTTTTAGGACAACAAAAACAGTTCAATCGATGGACGATGCTATTTGTGCATTCTTGAAACTATGAAAAGGAACAAGTTGAAGAGGAAGCTGACTCGAAACTCAGATGGAAAGTCTCTTTGGAAAGAATCCACAGGTTGCAAAGGTCACAGGTAGCCCCGAAAGGAGCGACTCTGACGGATCTGGCCCTGGGGCACTCCTCCTGGCTGAATCCCCGACCGGTTGCCTGGCAGAAAGCGCAGATCCCGGTCTAAGAACTGCTAAAGGGCAACATGGATGAGATTTTCGATTGTCGAGATTGTGGGAAGGAAAGTTTTGCGTCCAAAAAAGTTATTGGACATTCTAAACCCGGATTGCTTTCAAGTTTTGGCAAGAAAGTTCTTGATCAGAGACTGCTCCAGTTTCTGATCTTCATACTCACGACCTCCCTCGATTTTTTGTTAGTGATGACGATGATGATGGTGATGATGATGATGATGATGATGATGATGATGATGATGATGCTGGTGGTGATGATGATGATGATGATGATGCTGATGATGATGATGATGATGATGATGATGATGATGATGATGATGATGATGATGCTGATG
>VSDK01023401.1:55951-68482 GCA_009767595.1 Symbiodinium kawagutii
TGCTGATGCTGCTGCTGCTGCTGCTGCTGATGATGATGATGATGATGATGATGATGATGATGATGATGATGATGATGTACTGAAACATCAGTTGAGCAGTGTTCAAGATATTTTTAAAGTCCTGCTTGTTTTTGGTTTTTACATGAGGCTATTGACCCTCTTGGCGTCTTGGGAAGTATCTCGACCAGTAAACTTCTTCCTTTGAGCACACCCTGTATTCTTGTTAGCTTTCGGGCACTACCAACTGGATCATGGACTCTATGCAGACTTTTGGTACAAGCGGTAGGCTTTAGCAAATGGCGCTGAGGTCACCCGTGACACGCTGTTCAACATCCTGGAGATCTCCAAAATGTTTCTGGCTTTCAGCGTGCCACGGCTAGACAGGGCTTGATGGCTTGGGGACTGCGAGATGAAACAGGAGCAAGGCATTGCCATTTGCCATCATACAGCGGCCATAGCAACAGCTTTTGATCATGATCCATCCTTAGAAACCTAGGTAGTTCCACTGTTAGTCAACCTGTAGAAGATCAAAGCACCTTCTGCAAAAACACTGCCATGGGAACAGCTCGGGACCGAGGTGCTCCGGCTGGTGGAACAAGGACGCGTTTCGCTGAAGGCAGTGCTACAAGAGACCTCCAAAGGGAAGGTGCGAGCCACACTGCATCGGTGGCGGAAATTTTGAGCATCTTCGTGTTGGTGCCTTGAAGCAGGTTTGAAATGCTTGGTCGAAATGATACGTATTTGTTGTGTGTATTGTTGTTTGAGATGGTAGCTGGGTCCAATTTGGAAGGCCTCAATGTTGGCTTAGCGGATCTTTGGAGTGATCATTGGTGTGAATATGAAGCAGTATACATAGGTGCTGGAGATGCCCCAAAACAGTCGCTAGTGACAGGTCACGCTCGAGCATGCGCTGAGCCACACGCACCTTGACTGGGATTTGTACTGGGAAGATGGTAAGAGATTCGAGCCTAGCGGATGTGTATTCTGTTCAGAAATACGGCTCAGGCATCTACAGCTTGTTAGGATTTGTGCAAAAAAATCTACCACCATTTCAGAAGCATCTGGGAGAAGTGGGCAGCACAATTGATTCATGTGAAACTCAGTTTTTGTTATTCAACCAATGGGGCCTAATTTGACAGAAGGGGACTGTGTCAAAACAACTTTGCATCCCACCTGAAGACATCTCTTATGGTCTCAGATATTTCTGAGGCTCCATTTCAGAACAGTCACTTGATCATTTTTTGGAAGGCTTTCACACATGATCTGACCAACTAGGCTTTAAGCAGCAAGGTCAAGCCATCTTCATCTACAACTTTGGTGGATGTTTGAACATGATCAGATGATAGAAGATGCACATGATCCCCAAGTTGAACATCAAATAAGATCGTAAATCTCTCATATCTCTTCAAACCTCTTCAAAGTTCGTGGTCATCGACCGGTCATTGGATCCATTGCTTTAAGGAAGTTGGCCACGTGTGGTCCCAGCTTGGTAGCCATGGGTACCCCGGTTGTCTCCCCACTGCATGAGGTCGGGTCACTTGAAGCTGGCACCAGGTGCAAACGCGCCGAAACTACCCATGGACCATTGATGTGTTTTGACCAAGAGATACAGCCGCGGATCTGGGGAGAGGACTTAGGACTGCCTGGTACTGCAATGAAAAAACGTTTTTGAGTTTTTAAAGAAAGGAACCAAAGAACTCAAGCATCTTCAGAGTAGAGGTAGATTCGATGGCAGGGGGGCACTTTCCCATACTTTTCCTGCCTGTGGGCAGGCGGCTCGGAGCTCTCTTTCCGGGAGTTCTGCGATATGGACGTCTTAGCGAAGAAAATGCTCGCAGAAGAGCCCTTGCTGGCGCCAGGCACAGGGTCTCGTAGTTTCTCTGACGCCCCAAACTCTGATTCCTTTGACAGATGAAGCAATTGCATGTGCCAATGATGGTTGGTAGGGGCCATGCGAGAAATCTATTCCAAGCCTGGTGTCCCCTCCACAGAAGCCAAAATGGTGTCACAGTCTCCGCTTGCCCAACGAATCAGGGTTTGGTTCAAACTTCCCAGAACTCGGTAAGTGTCCAATCAGCCATAACCATCTTTTCAAACCAACAATTGGTACCCAGTGCATCCTATAGCCCCTTTTATGCTAACTGGTAGCCATGCTGAGGGAAAGGAGGTCCCAGAAAAGCCTTTCGGGCTCTGTCAGGTCGTCGGCAGCAGTGACTTGGTCCTCATTTGCATGTCCTGTCATGGACGGTGGCTCCAAAATCAACGAATTTGAGATGAAGATGATTTGAATTTAACAAATTATTGAAGATCGATTGAACATGATTAAACAGCAGATAGAAACGGGAGATGGAGATGGAAACAGGAGATAGTCTGAGAATGTTTGAGATGATCCATGGAGCAAGTGCATGGCTCCCAGCCACGCCGGCTTCCTCGAGCTCAGGTATCAGCACACCAGCTTTGGGCTCTTGGTGCAAGAAGCATGCAAGTTGGCCAACACCAACTTGACAGCGGCCTGGAAGAGTTATGCAGACGAGGTGCCAACCCTTAGACAGTAAACCAATCATGCCAACGACCGCGTGAAGATTGGTTGAATTGGATTCGCTCATGCCAACGACCGCCTGAACGTTGGTTGAATTGGATTCGCCGCGTGGAAATAATTGCAGGGAACAGCAAATCTGTGGTTGGTATCCGCACATGCACATATCAATGTAATGTAATGTAATGTAACAGAAAGACCAAGTACAGCAATTCAGTGCAGTAGGATTCACTGCGATGCAATAAATGTGTATGTGGGTGTGTGCGTGGGGATGCCTACGTATCACATGAGCATGTATGCACAAGGACAGAACATTGTGTACTCTGCAAGTTACATCAAGTGACACACGCTCTTCTTTCATCATGTTTTTTATCTTTCGAAAACTTAAAACTCATTTGCAAAGATGTGGGAGGGTCACTCCGAAAAGCTCGGGGCCCTGCGAGTCCCCAAACATGAAACCAAGAAGGGAAGGACAAGGGAAGGACAAGGGAAGGACCAGCGGAGGACCGGTGGAGGACCGGTGGCACTGCAGTGGTCACTGCCCAAGGGAACTCAGCCTCTCTGGGCGACCACGCCAGGCCAATGCCACGCTTCTGCTGCACTCTCCACCTGCAGCCTGCGCCCAGCCGGTCCTACAGATGAGGAGCTGCGAAGCTTTTGTCGGTCACCTGACAACCTCGGTGATTCAGAGTCACTGAGGGCCAAATGTGGGACATACTGAGAGGCGCCACCCCAACCCTGACCAAATCGAGCTCGAAAAAAGATGGGACTAACAGTGGCTAACAACATCTAACAACTAAGAATGACTAAGACTAACACAGCTGTTCTGCTCCTGGCCTCAACTGAACGGTACCGGGAACGCCTCTCCAGGAGCCCGAGCTTGGAGGTGCCACAGATCAATGGCAGGGCAAAACATCCAATTGTGGAAAACTCATATTGCGTAGTTTTGCTCTCTTTTTTTGCCGAGTTCTCAAATCGTATAGAATCGATTAGAATCATGGTTTTTGTTTAGCGTCTCTTCTGGCATCTATGCACATGACTTTTGCTCGCACTCTCCTGCACAAGCTGCAATCATACTGTTGGGAGAGTAGAGGATTGCTGCCTCTTTCGGTGGGAAAGTCTTGCAACATTGTTGGCAAATTCTTCAATTCTTTGTCAGTCAACCATTCGGACCCACTTGCTGTCTTCCAAACGGCTCAATGCCACAGATTCTGTTTGCCCACTTTTTGCGATCTGGCCGTACCTAAGGATTTGGGGAAGCGCATGGAAGAGCCTCTTGGTTGACTTGAAGCTCCGAATTTGGCACTCTTTTCTCACTTTTCAGTGTTTGAAGCGCTCCATGCCCACAATTTGAAACTAGAGTTCCAAAAACCGTTCGCCTCGTTTCTGTTGATGGACAAAGTCCAGCAGTACCTGGATTCTCAGAACACTGTGCATTGAGCATAATTTGCGAATTCGAAATCGCAAAACCATCACTCTAAAGTCAAAGGAGTTGATGTTTTCAGGTTCGAGCACTTCATTGATGCCACCAACCGGGGCAAGAGCAAGAATGCCACAGCTGTGCAAAGGGCCGAGCACGGTATGTGGATGAGTTTCTTTGGTTCGGGACACCTGGGGACCACATTGGGCCAGCGGCTGCGGGGGCGTCCGAGATGTGTCCACCAGCGGGTTGACGAATGGATTGAGGAAGATCAGAGAAAGCACTTTGTACAAAGTAAAGTTGCAAATGTTTATCCCTCAATTCCAAGGACCTCGAAACCATGATGTGTAAAATGTGTTTTGGGTGAGAGATCTAAATTGTCTAATTTGATGATTTTGGGTGAGAGATCTCAACATGTCCGTGGCACGGGGAGCCAAGAAAAACAAGACCTCCAGCTCGAAGACCAAGGTCGAGAGCACTGGTTCAACCCTGCGGCCTTGAACCGAGAGATCCCGAAATCCAATGTGCTGCCAGGGAGGCAAGCCTTCGCCACTGCCAAGGAGCCTCGTGTACGGTAGCGCCTACTGAGCCCGCCGCGCAGGTTGTGTGAAGGAATTGCTTTCCTCCTTTGTGATGGGTTTCTCTCTAAAAAAACGCACCAAAATGAAATCCAACTCATCCATTGGGCAACGGCAGGTTGAGATACTGAGCTGACATCCAACCACTCGGCCTCACCTCCCAGGAACATGCCACGTGTTTCATTCCAACCTGGGTTCGGTTCTGGCGTGGCCTCGGAGCAGATCGGGAGCAACCCTTTGGAGCGTTTGGAAACTTCCAAAAAGGTTCCGAAAGTAAAAGGTTTCACAGCATAAAGAAACGCACAAATAGAAAGAAAAAGAAGAAAGAAAAGGTTCAACGTTTCCTTTCTCCCAAAGATTCCAAGTGCAAACGTTCGCAAAGTGAAGATTCCGAGAGCATAGGTTTGCAGAACAAAGACTCCAGAGTGAAGGAGAAGGAGTAGGAAGAAGAGTTCACAAAGATCGGGCTGCTCCCTTCCGTACAGGTTGACAACCTTGGGAAAAATATGTTTGAAGGAAACGTTCCAAGGGAAGGTTCCCTTAAAGTAGGGATTCGTAGAGGAGCGGTTCGCAAAGTGAAGGTTCCAATCGATATGTGTGTATACACATATATAATATATACATGCATTGGAAGGTGCGGGGAGACTGAGCAAATACTTGAGGCTCTTAAGAAGAACCTTATGAAGAAGTTTCGAGTGAGCTACCAACATGTTCAAATTTCAAAACTATGCTACCACTGCTTTCACAGCAGCCAAAGCTTGAGGTGTTCAGCCACAGTTCCCCAAGTGATGTTTGGGAAGAAAGATTTCCAGATGTTACCAGGCCCCAAGGATGTCAGGTCTCATGGCCATTAACTCTTTTGAAAAAGGTGAAATCAAATCCAGGTATTTTGACATGGATGAGATTAAGCAAAGATGTGTTTCTTGGTGAAAAGCTGATACGTTGCCATCAGGTATGCGGCACCAGGTAGCTGTCTGAAATTCACTGCCTTCAAGGTTTCTGAAGATATGAAAGGTTCTGTTGGCACACTGATCGCAGTTCCAAAGTTCCCAAGCCCATTTCTTCGGTCATTTTGGGTTCATGCTTGGTAGGGTGGACCAAACTTCTTGAATGAATCATTAATGGGTTCCCGAGTTCTGCTGTGTGCATTCCCAAGGTTGCCAGCCTTTCTGTCGTAGATATTCTTCAAGCTCATTTGTTGATGAAATACATCTCCCATTTTGTATTAAACATCTTCCAAAATCTCGGCTTTCGATGCAATTTTTCCCATGCCCCGCTTTCAAAGGACACCGCGCAAGCTCTCCGTGCTGCGCACGGTGCTGTGCTGTCACAGCACATGTGGAATGATGCGGTGCGGTCGCGGCAGCCCCCCAAAGGCCCGGCCTGGAGATGCTCCAAATCCATAGGGCAACCGAAATGCTGCTCAAAGTGAGCATCTTGAATCATCAATTTGTGGGGCACAACATTTATGACAGTGGCAAGGAGATGCAAGGAGTGGGTTTCAATTTTAGTTCCAGTGCTGTGATAAGACTTCAATGCAAGCAAGAGTCAGCTCGGCCTTGGGGGAGAGGCAAAACACATCGTCCCACTCTGTGGGGGCCAAACTAGTGTCCAAGAGCTTCACGACGCGTGAGAAGATCATAGAAAATTTGGAATTCACGACGCTTTCGTCGTTCTCTCAGCTTGGACTTCGGAAGTCCTGGTGGGGCCTTCGCAGGTCCTGAGTCAGAGCCCAGTCGCTTACCGCACCACCTCGAGCGGTTTCAGAACGCGGAGTGGGGGCACCCGAGGGGGCTAGGAAGCTGCCGAAGTATCGTTTGAGAAAGGCTCCCATAGCGGAAGAGATTTCGAGGAAAGAATTTGCGACCAGACGTCTCGACAAAATATGTTTCCTTTCTCAGGCTGCAATTATCCATCCATGCATGCGCTCACACACACATGAATAGATAAATGAAAGGACTTGCGGGATGTGCTACTGCGTAATTTCTGATTTTGTCTATTTTGTCAGCTGACCCCTTATATATTGACCTGCCCTGCCAAGGTGGGGGTTGGGTCTGCAACGACTGCGCTTGCCCGGGTGACCTAGAAATGGTCGAGTCGTGTGTATGTTGCTGAAGCAGTTGCGACTCTGCAGGTTTTGAATCTGTTGCGGGCCAATTTGTTGCTGTGAAACCCAGTCTTGCAGACTTCTCAACATACTGTTGCAGTTTATAACGTCCTTTTGACATTCATGTCAGCATGACTTTGTTTCCAAGGGCTTTCTCCCAGTTTTAGGAGTTGATATTTGGAGTACTTCTTTGGATTCAAATCTTCTGAATTTAGGTTCAAAGAATAGTAATCTTTGGATTGGTTCTGGATTGCCAGCTCTCAGTGCAAGGCCAAACAATGGCGAAGTTCTGGGGCACAGTGCCTGCAATGGCTCGTTTGCTGTGCTCCTGGAGAACCACTCACGCCCTGTTGCGTGGAAAGCCGATCTTTAGCGTAGCACCGGTATCAAAGTTGAGGGATGGCAAGGGATGGCAACGGATGGCAAGGGATAGCAAGGGATGGCAAGGGCTGGCAAGAGATGGCAAGAAGGGTAAGTTTGTTGATCCATGTGGACCCTACACTCGGATTCAGATTTGGGAGCACCAGGAGTTCTTTTCTCAAGGGCTGAAGGTCCATGCAGCCGACAGTGCAAGTCATGCCGTGTGGCTTGGTGATATCTTCAAAATTTAAAGCAGAGAACTTGAAGAAGCAGCTCGTTTCAGTGACCACTGGGCTGTGTCAAGGTTGTCGCTGCCTTCCTAGTGAACCGCAGCGATGGTGCAGTGGCAGCTGAGCGAGTTCTGTCAGCACTGGCCGAGATGTAAGGATGGCGTAGTTTCTGTGGGTCTAAGAAAACTGACCAGAGCAGTACAACAAAAAAATCTATGGGTTGAACAAGTCCATTGCATTACACACATTAAGTACATTATATTAAGTACATTTCATTGCATTCAATTGAATTAAATTACACTATTGTACATGAATGCAACAGACATGCAGCACACAGACATGCACACCTAACCTGACACATGAAAGCATACACACATCCTAGCATGTTTGTACGTATCAACCTTCAAAAGGTCCTTATGAGAAAGTCATAGGCGTGCGGTGACGAGACAATCCTTATGGATCCGGTCCCTAAACTGCTGTTCATTGATCCATGCTCCTCACTTAGCAAGAGCCAAGAATCGGGAACCACGCAGAAGCTGCAGTACCGACAAAGCGACGGCAATATCTCGGTCCTAATAAAAGTGGGAAATAATCGACGCAGATGATTTACTGCCGAGATATCAGACTTTCATGCAGCCTTTGCTGGTCAAGTTTGAGAGACCCCTTGGCACAGCCAGATGGGTTTGGGGTTTGACAACCCCGGGAAAGATGAATGATTTCGGGCACCCAGCTGGAGTCCTCTAGGTGGTGGTTTCACTCTCTTTGCAATTCGATTTGCATCACCCCGTAGATGTGGATCAAGCAGATGTTTGTGGGAACCACCAATCCGTTGTAAGCAGTTCAAGATGGCACCTTTTCCTGTAGTGGCTGTAGGCTCAAGCACATTGGCTTTGGTTGAGATTTAAGCAACGAGCTGTAGAATGAAGCTCTGTGCTTGAGCCTTCACCCACCTCTGCCATACTTTTCGCTGTCCGCCAAAATGGCCAGACAGCCCCAGCAGAGCTTCAATCCGCCCTAGAACAGAAACAGTTGTTCCCCGAAGCAGTTGTGGTGGGCGGGTCTTAGGGATGGCATTAGGAGCCAGGGTGCGTGGACGCAAGTGAACGTGTAGCTACATGCCCAGTGTTCCTTCTAATGGAAGTGTTTTTTTTGTTCTGTCTTTCGATACCTCCGCACAAGAATCTGGGCCTTTGTGCGAGGATAAGATTGCAACATCAACAAAGATAGGTACTGGGTAAAATCCGAGCTTCATGGAAAGGTTGATTACTTATAATTCTATGTTTCAGGGTTACTATATTTTTGTCCCAGCACCCATACATACCAGATAGATTTACCAAATACATTCTCGATTGCAATATCAAACAAATAAATTCCCAATGCCAAATGTGAAAGTTACCAAATAAAGTTTCATTAGCAATATTGGAAATAAAGCAATTTTCTATGTCAAATGCAAAATCCGCTTTCCAATGTCAACACAGATCTGCTTCTTTCTAATTACACCAGACTAAACATTGAGAGGGCTCCTACTTCCCCAATTTTCTCTATTTTTGAACCTATCAGAAATCTTGGTTCAACATGGGCTCAGAAAATAGAGAAAATACGGGAAATAGGGACCTTCCCAATATTTCCCGTATTTATTGATATAATGGAAAGAAGGGAAATATGCACCCTTTCAGGATTTCCTTTATTTCCTATAGAGAGGAAATAAGGGAAATAGGGACCTTCTCAATGTTTCCCAATTACATTTGGGACTTTATTTTGGTATAGGCTCAGATGATGGGGAAAGAGGGGAAATAGGGACCTCGCAGTGCTTCCTCTATGGCTGGTCTTGACCACCCCACCTCCCGCTTGGCGCAATGTCAAATCACCCTCCCAACTTTACCTTGAAGTTTTCTTCATTTTTTTGTTGATCTGCATCATTTTTTTTGACTCCTTAGTTTTTTCACACCCCACTCCTTCATGCTCACGCATCTAATGTATGCTTTGCATGTGTGTACAAATGTACATACGCATTTACTTTCACATTGATACACAAATACACGCATACACGCATCATGTACAGCATATACATTTACTTGCATACGCACATATCCATAGCCGCACGCACACACACACACACACACATACACAGAGACTTACCTATGCCCACACACAAACACACACAATTTGCTTAGATGCATATGTATATATATATATATATATAGACACACACACATCTGCAGAGAAAAATCGATGCATTTCGAAGGCAAAAGGCAATCCCCTTGCCTTGATTGATCTCAAGGGTTGATCTCATCATGCGAAACTTCAATTGAGATCATGATGCATCTTCGCTGTGACAGGAGCTGGAAGATGGCTTCAAGAAGTGTTTGGTGAGCGGTGGCTATGCATCGACGAACTGAACGGAAGTGAAAAGTCTTTAACAAAGGACAAGAGGCGATTCAGATGCTGTTTCCAGACCATGCGATTGGGTGAGTTCACGAGCCATACAAAACGATCAAGCAGAACAACACTTTGGTGAAATTGGGGAGAAGGCGGGACACTTGATTGAGAATAGGAGGGTTCTCCGCTTTGAGAACCCAAAAGGATACAATATTTCCATTCAGAGCGAGAACATCCCTTGAAACTCAGGTTTTGAATTCAGATGCTCCAGGTCTAAAACCTTTCAGGAATGAATTGAGCCCCGAAAGTGCTGGTTTCGTAGAAACCAAACTACTGTAGGATTTGTGGACGAGCCAGAAGCAATTCGCGATTGCGAAAACCTTTGCAAAATAGACCTTGCACATGCATGCGGAATCGCCACTTCTTCCTATTCAGCATGTTAGGGAATTTTCTGATTTGCTGAACAGAGCTGCGGATGATTTGAAGGACACAATGTGCAGATGGTCATGTTTTCAGCGGATGTATCAGAGTATCTCTCCGGATGAAGTCTATTTTTGAAAAACTAACAGACACTTGTCTCCTTCATGTGGACCACTGCCTGAGAGTGTCCGAAATCTTTGAATTTGCAAAGCTGTGCGACCGGCCAACGGCACCCAACCGGAGCATGGCACGGCTTTTACAGACCTGCAAGCTCATTGCTTCAAAACACAAAGAGAGGCCAGCCGCATGAACGAAAACGCGTCCCCTCACCACGGTTGCAGCTCTCATATTTTACTGAAATTGAATTGATAAAGTCTTGGTCAGCAGGAGATCTGGGTGAGAGCTGATGCCTAGGGAAACAGAAGGCGGTGGGAGCCGATTCAGATCCGACGGGTTTTCATCTCTTGCTCTTTTGCATTCTTTCCTGATCCGTGCAAAGCTATGGGGGAGCAAACCCCTGTCTTTTTTCGGCCAAAGAGACCTATCATTTGACGCACTGTCGCATAGAATTTTATGCTTCTTTAGATTGATGATTTTAGCCGGAGATGAAGGCCATAGGAATTAAGACAAAGGTGACAGCACTTTGCAATGCATCAGGTGAAGGGACCACTAGCATTTTTGGGCCATGTCCAGGAGGGATGGATCCTTGGGTGATACTATGGAATAGTCCTTGTCCGCAGCAACTTTTGCCAACAAGAGCTTTTCCAACAAGTGCAACAAGAGCTTCTCCCACCATTTTTTGAGTCCAAGAGTAGCAGACTGAAGTTACTCGAGTCTGGCTGGGGCCTGGAAGCACATCGCCGCTTCTCAAGCGTAGTGACAGGTCGAATGAAGTCCCAACTCTGTAGACACTGTAGACACGGTGCCTTGAAGATTTCGAGAATGAGAAGAAACAGTTTAAAAAGTGTCAGAAACTTGCTTCTCAAACAAACGAGTCAACTTGGTGTGTGTAACAGAATGGGGTAATTTCCATCTCAGTTGCCAACTTCATTTGTCAAACTTATTAACTGCAATCACCAAAGTGGTGCATCCTGTCCTTCCCATAGCACAGAAGTGGACAGGCCAATGGCTGATGTCGCAGTTGGGCAACGACCACTTTACACTGCAAGATGTCAGCCGAAATCAGGAATATTGTCGTGTTCAGGAATGGGTATACTTTTCATTCCCCAAATTAGTATCTTTAGTGGAAAGATGAAGGAAACTTCCATGCTCAGTACATCCAGAGCTGAGTACACTTGGAGTCAAGGGAATTTGCTTGAAGTCTTTTCGAGTTGTAGAATGTTCGGTTTCAACCTTTCAATTCTCCATTCTTGACGGTTTGATTGACATGGTCGCTTTCAACTCGCCAACTGTCAATTTTGATTGAGAATTAAGCGAGATGCCTTTTTGAATGTCAGGCCACGACCAAATCCCATGGTCTCTTCGCAGAGTTTAGCCATGAGCCATAAACCAGGTTGAACTTCCATTGAACTGTCGAACTCAACAAGTTGACTACACCAAAGCCTCAGTCATTTTGATTCTTGTAGCTCTGACTTGGACAGCGCGACAGGTGCTGAAGATGGCTGACAGGATGGCAGAACCTGTGGGTGAAATTTTCAGATCGGTTTGGGACGTTGAACTTGGCCATTGCCATCCACAGACGGTTTGGTTTGGGATTGGTTTGGGAGTCTGACCATGTCGTTCGCCAAAAACATTTGAGAGAACGTACACATTAGTTCAATTTTGTTCATTTGTGTTTGCACATGGCCTAAACAATGAAGCTTAGAGCAGCACAGCCTGGCACCTGGCATGGCCTGGCACAGCGTGGCACAGGAAATGAGATCCCCTCACCTTTGAAAAAAATCATGAGTTTTCGCTTGGAACAATCCTTTGATTGGTGAGGTCCATGACTAGACTCGCCAGATTTCCTTGGATTTCCAGCCTGTTCTCATGATAAAGCTCTTCCAAGATGGTCCTACCCAGGCATGTACCACACTTTGATCTGAAACCACACCCCTGCACAGCAACAAGTTTGCATCTCGAGTTTTCTTAGTAATATGGGGTCAACATATTTTATGTCGAAATCGAAGGCCTCTCTAAATCCATGTTTGCAGAGTCAGTATGTGTGTGTATATATATATATAGATACATACACGCCTTTCGACACGCACAATAATTCTATCACATGGGTAGGTATGTTTGGAGGAAAGCACGTACATTCATTGCAAAACAGCACGTTATAGTAGTGCTTTATATCACAAAGTACAAGTAGTACCGCACAAGGCGGTGGCGGAAGTTTCCAAGATAGGAGCACTATAGGAGTGTGCACTTGTGGTTGCGACAATGTGACCATCGATCTGGCCACTTGACTGGCAGCCTATCTGTCTAGCTATCTTTCTATCAGTGGATCAGTTTTCTTTCTGTCTGTCTGACTGTCTATCTATCTATCTATCTATCTATCT
>VSDK01023401.1:69917-83961 GCA_009767595.1 Symbiodinium kawagutii
CTTGCAAAACACAGCATTTCGCGACTTTCCTAACATTTTGGCGCGCTCGCATTCTCATCTTTCGCACATCTCATCTTTCACACATCTCATCTTTCACACATCTCTTCTCAGGCGATCTGCCCTAGCTGAGTTGTCCATATTGTCGGAAGTTAGACTTCTAAACTTCCGTCGATTACTTACAATTCATTTATTTGCACCATATCAGATTATATTCTACTGCACTACGTTTGGTTCCATCCCAGTATAATGCTTCATACGACGGTTGCATTAAATTTTAAATTCCTTTTCAACATCTTGCGTCGCACTCCGTTGCAGTGCGTCACTTTATACTGTAACACTGTGAGGCTGCAGTGCGTTGCAATACACTAGCCCAAACTACACTACAGGCTTCCACTCCGCACAGCTCTTTTAATCTCATTGCATTGCATCAGCTTACCCAGTATAGACACATCTAATTATGCATGCTGCATTCTTCTGTATGTGCACTGCGAAACAGGTACACACAGACACACACACACACACACATGCCTGCATACTGCACCTCAGCACGTGTAAATAATGTGCGTTTATGGACATTATTGTATACACACACACAAGGCAAATACATGTATGCGTGCACACACACACAGAGGCATGCATGGCTTATGTGTGTATATGTATGATAGAATTATATAAGTATCATTTTCTTTACATACATATATGTATACGCAAATTTTTATGCACATGCATCATCATGTGTAAGGCACATCCACACTCCTTTTGCCATGGGTTTGCTACCAGGATGGAGATGTCCCTGGATGACGTGCTCAAAAAGGATTGGAAACCACCAGCAGGAGGCAGAAAATGAGGTATAGCAGTGCTGTATACCATTGAGCAGGGCAGTCTTGGGAGTTCTTCAGTCGGTGAGTTCTTTCTTCAGGAGCGAAGTTCAATCCATAGCGGCCAGTCGATTCAAACCAGTGGTAAAGCAAAGATATCGAGGTGATTGTCACCATGCCCAAGCCTTATTACCAGCAGCAAACTTTGAGACCTTAGATATGGACATTGGCAATACTTTTCCAAGAAATCAATAATTTGGCTGTGAGTCTGTGAGTATCCAAAAAGTAGATAACAGTTCCAAAAATTGACACAGCCAAAGTGGACTTTTGTAGATTTTGTGAAGCTTATGATATTCAAAGATTATGTAATTAGAAGTTTGAGATTTTCTGAGATCTTCTGAGATCGAACTTTGAAGCGCCAGAAGCGCAGGTGGCGAAGCAAAGGCCGCGCCACGTGCAGCGCGCGGAAAGGTGGCTGCCTTCGGCAAGGCGGTGCTGGGCCGCACCAAGGGCGCCAAGGGCAGCTCCAAGGGCAGCAAGGGTGCCAAGGGCACCAAGGGCGCTGGCCGTGGCCTAGGTGCGCTTGCGGGCTGCGGAGGTTCAGAAAGTGACGCTAGAAGAGTAGAAGAAGAATAAGGAGAAGAAGAGAATGTAAGGAGAAGAAGTAGGAGAAGAAGTAGAGAAGAAATAAGGAGAATGTAAGGAGAAGGTGGTAAAAGTATGTAATCATTTGAGTCTAGAAGATTGTCAAGAATGTGAGTGTTGGAATGTAGAAGAAAGACTTAGAGTCTTTAGGAGCAAGAATTTTGACAGTCGGGCGACTTGAGCAGAATCAATAGATATATGTCTGTGCCTGTAGTAAGATTCAGGTGATTGTCATGATTGCAATCCATGTGGAATGGGCATCGTGGATGGCTTGTAACAATTTCTGGATTTGTTCTCCATTCTGTGTGGACTGTAAGCGTACCATGTTGTACCTAGCCCTGCAGTTTGGAAGAGACATCTCCTAAGTCGGTCCTCTCCACAGCCCTGCCTTCTGCCAGTCCGTCGCAATCCTGCGATGTTGAAGGCAATGGCTGCTGGGAAACTACAGTCGTTCTTTAAGATTATAAGCCGAGTGGCATCCAGTGCCTTGGAACTGACCCAGTGATATCCAAGGATCTCACCGACAGTTGATGTTTGCCCCATCAGCAACCAAGTGAGAGGGGACCTCCCTTGTATGTTGGACTTTGTCAATTCTGCCAGAGTTGATCTGACACAGTTCTGGCCCGTTCAAGTCTTTAAGAACGAGTGTTAATGAGAAAACCAAAGGCAATGGCAGTGGATGTTCTTCGGAATGCAACATGAAACATGATGTGCACATGGTGAGTGCAACATGAAAAAGCACAGCTTTGGTCCACTACCCAACGACAAACTCATCAGCTGCTGGGACCATGACCTTCGATTGGGTCGTGGTAGGTGCGGCGTGTTCCCGTTAAGGGCGCCTCAAAGTCCAAAGGCAAAGGCGCCACTTGCTGTTCTCAAGTCCAGAGACCTCTGGGGATCCGACGTTGACCCATGAACCGACGGGTTGTATGCTGGGTTCACAACATTTTGGGGGTTTGGGTCGGTTTGAGATGTGAATCACTCTGAGGGTTTTGGGATGTGAGTTTCCAAAGTTTCCTCTTGAAAGGATGATGTTTGCTCAGGAAGAGACAGGTAACCACTTGTTGGAGACACATGAAAGTTGACAAGGGCCAGTGGACCCTGAAAGTAGTGGACAGCGTACTCAAGCACTTTGGACATCAATGCGAGACCCAATCAGAATGACAGCCTGCTTGACATATTTAATATGCTTAACAACTGTTCATAGTTGGTGTTCGGTAAGAGGACTAGAAAACAAAGTCGTGGGAACCTGCGGGGGTGTTGACACCTGTCCATCTCCTGCGACAAATTGGCTTAGAACATGCCGCGGACTCTGCCAGGAAAAGTGCGCTGGGTACCCAAAGGCCAGCGATTTGTTGGAATGCCATGAATGAAAACCCAACATTTTACTCGATTAAACCAATGAAGGCGATCCTGTCAAACCAAATGAAGTGATGGCCGCCAGAGCTGAATCAATGTGATAGAGGAATGAATGAACATCAATGCATACAGTTCATGTAACGACATTGCAAACATGTGTTTGTGACAAAAAAGGCATGGAGTAGCAACAGCAACACTTAGGATATTATCGGGTATGCTTGAGTGTTTGCAGGTGAATTGGCTTAGCTGCAGATCACAAAGTGTCAAGGTTTTTTTTGGACTATCAAAGTCAATGAAAGCATATGAAAGCCAAGATTTGGAAAGGGCATTTGGCTGCAGAAGGTGATGTGTCCAGAGACGACCGACAAAGCCGTGGCAAAGGCAGAGTTGCGGCACTGAGATTCGGGTACCCGTGGATCACATAAAATGCCCCAAACATCAGGTAACCCTCTCATCGACAAGATGAGACAAATCACATGGGTTTTCTTTTCTTGAAAATCCGGAGAAACCACAGCCTCTTTGTTCAGAAACTTCGTACAGATTTGAAGCTGTGCATTCTGGCAGGCAAGGGCCGTGCAGAGGCGGCTGCACCAAGAGAGGGGGGAGACGATGTCTTACGCGTGTCGGGCCCGGGCTTCATGGCTTGGTACACAGAAAGGACCTTGGCAGTCACCGATTTTCAAATACTTTCAATACATCAGCGACCAAAGTAACTCAGACTGACACGCACCAACTCCCAAAGCATAGACCACATGGCACAAGAATCCAAACCAACTGGAGACTCTGCAGTCCAAGCCTGTAACGGCAAACCTCTGACCTACATCCGATCTTGTTTTTGGACTTGACAGGTGGTTGGATGGTGCGGAAGACAATCCATACGTACTGGCAGTGGATCAAATCGATCCCCTGCGATCTTTTTCAGTTTAACGGGTGAGATAGTAAACTGATGGTAATGATAAGTTAGATGATAAAGGTTTGGACACGGGAAGCAGGACATCCAGAAGTTCTCTTGCACAACATTGAACGTCCTGAATCTGGTACTTGCAAAGGATCACCAAACTTCCTTCCTCAAATTGTCCAATCCGCTCTATTGCCCAAACCTTCTTGACGACATTTTCACCATTGTCTTCTTGGTTTGGGATCTCGTCGACCTTTCAGTTTCCCAACATAGAAATCTATGTGATTTTCCCATACCCCGCATAACCCTGATTCTCTCTACCTAGTTTTGATTCAAGACATGCTGGCCAGCATACTTTCGCAAAGGCACCTTCTCGCATGATATACAGTATATATATATATATTTCGTACAAGATCTTTTTTGCGCGGCAGAGTCAGCGTGTTGTGTTTCAGGGTGGGAAGTCCCGCGGAAAGGGCAAGTCCACCGGCAAGTCCTTTGGCAAGTCCACTGGCAAGTCGGCAGGGTGCAAGTCTTAGCGATGCCATGTTGCAGGGCAGTTTGTGACTTTGCAGATTTGAAACTCAGAATTACCATGAGTTCGTGTAGGGCTCAACTTCTTCGAGAGCTAATCGCTTTGGTGTAATACGATTCCTGCAATTTCGGGCTTGGGGGTCATCCAGTAGAACTTGATCTTCCTTTCAAAAGCAATGACGTGGAACGATGGAATTTGTTGGTGCTAAGGTTTGGCATTCGACTGTCTTGCTGGCTGTGCTTGACCGCAGACCGTACTAGTTACCTTTGGTGGATCGGTTGCAGAACTTTTCTGAAACTCTGATTGCCCTCATGAGAAACAAACACTGAGCAGTCACTTAGCGATACACATCTCTGAAGAAATGACTCTTTCAGAAGAATTGCAATCTAGTTGAAGCGAAAAGAATCGAGTCTAAGCAAAAGGAATCCTCTTGGGACTCATGTCTTCCTAAGGACACAATGGCCAGCCCTCACGATGCCAGGTGGCGCGGTGCTCGACCCACCAATGCGGACACGAGGTGCAGAGTGGAAACACCGTTTTGATCTTTGGTGGCTTTGATGTTGAAGATGATTGAACTACCAAAGCCTCTTGGTATCTCTGGGTATCTCTTAGTATCTCTTGGTCATTTGGGGTTTGATAATTTCCCACAATCTGTTGGCAATTGCTTGAGTGCATGGGAGCCCTCGGGACATCAATTGCATTGTGCATGTAAACAGGCCGTGGTAGGACTGGGATGTAGGGTCTAGTTGGGTGCTGAATGTTGGACAAAGTGGTAGCCCAATGGAGCCATGGCCAATGCATCTTTTCGGATTGCCTCCATTCTGCCTGGTCAAATCTTCACAGGCCATGGGAAGTTCCACTGCCCATCATAGGATGCCACGGGGGCCACATGAGTCCCATGTTTCAGGGAGCGAGCGCCAAAGGGCAAGAGCAGAGGCAAAGGCAAGAGCTCGGGCAAGAGCTCTGGCAAGAGCCTGGGCAAGTTGGGATTCTCAGCTTGTGAGATAGTCTGAGATGGTGGTTAGCCAAGGGACCTTTTTGGATCCAGCTTCGCACATAGAGATGACAAAAAGAGAGTTGATTTATTGGATCCCTTCCTGGCAGTAAACTGTGGAGTATCACCCTCCTGTAGGAGTGAAAGGGCTGGGAATTCCTTTGAGACTGAAAGGGGGGCATCTATTTGTGCACATTCAGTGAGGTCGAGAGACCTGCTTCGCGTGAATCGCAGCTGGGCAGCTCTAAGGGGACCATTCGTGGGTCTGAGAACATCTGAGAACCGAATGGGAAGTTTTTGTGAGAACATCTGTTTTCGTGAGAATTCAGGACTCTCCGAACAGTACTTGAACGGTTTCGCACCAGTCCTGAGTGGGGCTCATTCTCATCATAAGAGTCTATTATGATGGGCAAGCAACTCCCATTTGCGAGCTTGCTCTCAGACTCACATGACTCCCTTGCAACCAATTACAATCGTTTCATCAAAGGGAAATCTCATTTATTTCATCATCTTCTTGGCGGAGATGGCCCGAGGCAATCAGACCTTTTTGAAGAGGAGCCCGGAGCTCAGGATCACAGGGGACATGGATCAAAACAGAGCACGTCGCGATACATGCGAACATGCAAACGATACATCTTGATGTATCTTGATACACGGTAGCCAAATGGAACTATCTCGAAATCAGGTACCCGGCAGGCATCCATGCTTTTTCTGCGGCATGGTGACTTTGAGTCTCGTTCCTGGGAACCAGTCCAATGAACAATCTGGATGATCATCGCTTGGTCATCTCAGTTCCCCTGATTGGAATGGGACTGGTTTACTGGAATCGGGAACACCCACTTAATCAGAGCTTGAAGCATCTCTTTGTCTCACTTTTGCCTCACTTTTGTCGCAGTTTGTTCCTTCTCTCCTTGTAAGGTACGAAGGGATCCAAGGGTCAGAGCAAGGGTCAGAGCAAAGGCAAGAAGGCACAACCGCGGTCAAGACTTGCTCCAAAGTCAGCTGTCTCTTCGGTAAAGCATTGGACTCCCAGACACATTTGGAAAACACTGAAAACATCTATGTTTACACACACAGATATATGTATACATAAAACTGTATATATGGTAGTTCCTTCAAAAACAAGATGCAGCACAGGAACGGCATCAGAATCGTTGGGGTGAGACTCTGGTAAGACAGTCTTGGTATGACACTCTTGGAAGAGACACACACTCCTGTATGACACTCTCGGTACGAAACTTTCATGGGACTCTTGTAAGACACACTTGGGGTGATGGCAAATGTGCCCCTGCACTACAAGAGCGAAATGGACACATTTCGAAGATCTAGGCGTGCCAAATCGATGGTTGGGACCGGCAGGAACCAAAATGTAACGTCAAGGCGATCACACCTCCACTCATCTCCTCAGGAGAGCTTAGCCCCAGTTGCGACCTTTCAGAGGATTTTTTTCCGAGCCGTAGGCTGTTTTTCGCTCTGCTGTAAACCACTTCTATCATCATTGACCCCAAAGTTGAACGAGAAACCTTTGTTACGCGTTGGGGAAAAACATAATGGGGTTGTGACGGGTTGCTACTTCTATATGTCTCCTGGTCCCGAAAACAAGAACAGCATCAGCCAGTTTGCGTGCTCTTACGGGACATGGCCGAACCCACCACAACCATGAATTGAAATGCTGACATGTGCAATCGCACCAAGCACCTCGTACTATTTTAGAAATGCGCGATCCTTGCTTCGATTTTTTCTCTTTCTTCAAAACTACCCTCTCTCATTCAACTGGCCGTGCTAGCATTCGACTCGTACCCCTAAGCTCAAGCATCCTGATTTTGAAAGTCAGTACAAGATTCCAAAAATTGATGTAAGATAAATTAGATTGCTAGTCTTTATAGTCTTTATAGTTCATATCACTTCAGATCAGTGAAGGGTGCATAACGTGCAAATTGTGGCCAACTGGACACACTCACCCTGCTGCAGGGCGGAGGTGCGAAAGCACAGATTCGCAGTGGCGAGCTGCAGGATGTGTGGCGAGATTTCTTGACTTCTCACGTTCCATTCCAGTATCAAGTCCGGTCGAGTTGATACATTTCAATCATTCGAAGTGATGGAATGTAGACATTCTTTGGAGTAGTGTTGTCACCCAAGACCATCACGGAAGCCAAACGAATCGAGCTTTGTGAAATTTGTGGAGTGAATTTCCATGGTGTCACCAGTGCGGGGACCATGAACCAAACATTGGTGGATGCAACAGCGTGGCTCCGCGAAGGGAAGAAGTGCCATAGATTTTACGAGCTGCCAATGGCAGGGTACACAAATTGCAACTGGTTCTTATGTTTGCTTCTATAGACATGACCCTCAAGCTTGATATTACGATCTACCACATTTTCATGTCACCTTTTCATGCCTGCTCTTTCTCTCTTGCCAAGGCAAGACTTCTGCAATCTCCACCTATTCAAGCCGGTGATCTCAGAACTGTTTGCCTTCGAAGATCGCCGCCCACGGTTTCACACCAGTGCCACATATGTATAGGAAGCCTTGGCAGACGAAAACCAGCAAAGGCAAGGTTCGTCGCGCGTGGTCAGAAAGCATATCATTTGGCGATCTCATGGTTTAGCCACCAAGATGGACTAACAGGTCGTTGGTCCCGCATCTTCGGGTCCGACAGCAGAACGGGTTTCAGCTCCGCATCATGCCATGACATGGGCTCCTCCCGGTGCTGAGGTAAAGGGCAAGGCAGTTACGACCGCAAAGGGAAGTCCAAGGTGCATCGGTGCTACCGAAATGCCCAAGATGGAGATATGACCAACACTTTCTTGCAAGTATACTGTATGCAAGAAAGATGGAATAGCACCAACAAAGTTGGAGATACATTGCTGCGCGTCGAATTGGGGTTTGGAGGCGCATATCATGGTTGCGAGAAAACAAGGTAGGCTAGTACACTTAGAATTAGAGTCAACAAGAAGGGGTTGGCTCTTCGCTGCTGATTCGGTGTTTCTTTCTTCACACTCAAATTTTGTGTCATCATATGAACAGAACCAGCACGGCACCGCACTGGGTTTGTTTCTGACCGTTTCCGAAGAGTACGCATGCTATGCACATTTTTGCCAAAATATATAGCATAATTCATGAGTGAGGTAAACCACCACTGGACTCTGATTTTGAAATTGTAAGGGCTCCGCCCCCTGCCGCCGACCCCTGGCTGGGAAAGCTGGGGGTGGCGGCTGGGGGGCTGGTTCATCGATCCCTAGGGTATGATACACACGTATACTAGTACTAGCATGGCAAAACACGTGATGCACATGGAGCAAGGCATATATACATGATGACATGGGCCACGGCAAATCCCCATGTTTGGGCGTGTCCAACACGTACCCGCCCAGCAACGCAGCAGTGCCAAACGTAACCTACAGGGACCGTTAAAAAAGGGAAGTAGCCTGCAACCAAACGCTAAGCAAAGGACACCTCAAAGCTCTTCCTTCGCCGCAACAAAGGTATGAAAAAACAGGGAAAACGGCAAACAAACATTGGCAAAGAGCACGTCAGAACAAAGGTATGAAAAAAACAAGGAAAACTCCAACCAAACATGGGCATCCCCCTGCTGGGGCGTCTACAACAAGCACGGGCTTCGCCACGGCAAATCCCCATGTTTGGGCGTGTCCAACACGTACCCGCCCAGCAACGCAGCAGTGCCAAACGTAACCTACAGGGACCATTCAAAAAAGAAGTAGTCTGCAACCAAACGCTAAGCAAATGACAACTCAAAGCTCTTCCTTCGCCACAACAAAGCTATGAAAAAACGAGCAAAACCCCAACCAAACATTGGCAAAGATCACGTCAAACTGACCATCCCCGCAGCAAATCCCCGTGCTGATGCGTCAGGACAAAGGTATGAAAAAACAAGGTCACGTCGCCACGAAGGGCGCGGGACGCTTTGAACATTTCACAAATCATCATCATCGTCCATGTCATCATCATCATCATCACAATCAGCATCACAATCATCATCACTATCATCATCATTCTCATAATCACCATCATCATCACAGTCATCATATTCAGTCTCATCATCATCTGCATCTTCATCCTTCATATTGCACCAATCTTTGCTTCCGTGATCATCCTCAGCATCCCCACTGTGCTGCATGCAATGTTTTGCAGCGCTCATCTTGTGCTGCACATTCATGGATGGAACAGACTTGGCATGATCTTCCACAGATCGGAGCCTGCATTTCGTCTGAACATCCACGAAAAAACATATTCAAACAATTCCGGGTTGATCAAATTGGAGTCACGGGCTTTTGCCGCAATCTCGTTGCCAATGTGGCGCTTCAAGTCTTGCCACCCCCGGTCCAGCGTCTGCGTGCCTGCAGTGATCACACCAGACTTTTTCTGACTGGCGGATGCTTTGACACCCTGAGGCAGCGGAACTGCTTTTGCAAATTGCAAGAGAGAATGGTTCACACTAGCAAAGTTCAGGCCCGCGGCCTCAGCTGCCTGGCGCCAACTTTTGGCACCATCCGCAAAGACCATGGAACCACGTTTGCGCACAGCTCGCACCAGGTTGCACTCTGAGACGTCAAGCTTGCTTTCCGTCGGAGGTCGTGCGCCTGACCATGTTTGATGCAGGGATGAAGGTTATGAACATGTTGTCTTCATTCTGTTGATTCTTTTTTGGGGTGAAATGCAAAAATTTTGGAATACGCACATTCGCGGAGCCTGGGGACAGCAAAATGATCGGCAGAGGTGTCAGCAAGCAGCGGCCATTGTCACGGCCACGTTCCATGAGTCCGGCCACTCGGACGAAGGCCATGAAGTACTTCGGCAACTGCTCCTGGCGGTCTGGGGTTTTTCAGAAAACGTTGCAGGGGGAAAACTATTTTTAGAGACTGCTGATTTAGGGGTTCCCGTAGGCCGATAGATCCTCTAACGATGATACTGAAAGATTTTTCCACGACATATATGTATAGTCAGTGCGGATAACCTGATGATTGATTGATAGAGCAAATGGAAGAGGAACATGAATTCAGGACAGACATTCAGCACTGTCAAACAACGTGGTAGAGGCACCTGTGGGTGTTTTCTGCGCCACTCTTCGATGTGCAGCTTCCACACCGTGGATGTTTTGCTAATGTACATTTTTCGGACGCTCGTTGCGTCGCACTCAATGCGACCCTTCAACCGGAGAGTGTCTCGCTGTTCTCGGGCCCGGGCAGCTTCCAGATGTCGCAGCTGACGCATGTGCGCAATGCATGCAGCGGGCTTCAATCCTGTCGCCCGACAAACTTGTTGCAACCTCACGAGCCCCGGCGCAAAATACACCAGGAGAAGCTGCCAAAACTTTGGGGGAGTCAGAGTGGTGAACCGCATCCCTGGAGTCACAAATTTGCCAGCCCCCTGAAGGACGTTTGTGTGGTGGCGACAATCAGCATTGTCACAGTACCAATATCTGTGGTCTGAGGTCTTGCGATCGTGCCGAGGAAAGGGTCCGTGCAGGCCTCCTGTCTGACACCACTCGCAAAGTGCAGGCTTAACTAAGACGCCAACTTCCAACAGCTTCACAACCGCTTCATCAGGGGACAGGCGTGGCAGAGCAGGACCGGACCAGGCACGATCTTGTCGTGAGTTGGCTTTCTGAGGAGTTCCAGAGTATTCTGCTCGCGCCTGCTTTTTGTGATTGTGAGCAGCAGGTCGCTTCAAGTGGTTTTTCTTGGCGCGTAGAGCTGCTGGTTGATTTCCTCTCAGAACACGGCTAACAGGATTTCTAGGTTTTCCTTTCACCAAATTTCTCAAACGCAGCAATTCTTTCGCTGCTGGTTTGGGACACGTCCGAATGTTGTGCTTCGGACTACCACAGAGACCACATCTTTTCACCCGGTTCTCCGGCATGGACAGGCTATGTGAAAAGAAGAAACACAGCTAGAATCATAAGCAAACCGTGACTAGACCCTTCTGATGATTATCCTCAGTGCGCTCATCCGTGTGCTGATAGTATAGAACACAAGGACTAATCATGCGTGCCTCTGTGCCCAGCCTTTGTCAGAGGAGAAACACTGCGGCGATGACTTTCTGAGTGAGACGTGAGCACATGCTTAGACGACCACACGATAACTGGTTTGATTCTTCAAGCGGAGACTGCCTGCAACCTTGCACAGAAACTGACTGAAATGTTCGTGTGACTGAGCAGGAGTGTCTATGGAGAGATTTGGTCGAAGTACTGCAAGATACAAAGCTTTATATACATAGCTATATATGTACATATAAACATATGTATATATGTGTATCAGTGTACATATTTGGATCTCACTCCTACTTATATATACATATATCTATGAAAATAATATCACATTCATGTTTGTATACATATCAATATATATCTATATATATATACACGTATGCATATTTCTAGATATATCAATACAAATCGAACATATAAACAAAAATGCTCATGCCACGAACGCAGGCCGCTGAGTTCGTTTGTCACGGAGCACTCCCACGAGCAAAGCTATGTTTCAGAGAACTGCACTTGGCCTTCTGCATACGGTCAAACTTCTCAAAATCTTCAGAACCAGCTGGGCGCATATGCCAGCACTTGCGCTTGCCGGTGGTAGCATCTGTCTTGAACCATCTATTGCACATCCTGACTTGTTTGGGTACGAGCAAAAGAAAAGTCTCATGAAAGTGACCCACACATGCAAAGACAGTCGACATGAAGGAAAAGACATCAAAGTGACTCTTCAGACGAGTGTCAAGAAGGCCCTTCCCCGTCTCTCGACGCTTGCATTGGGTCCAAATACATACCCTGACCTGGCACACCCGTGCGTCGGGCAACTCCCGAATTTGAACTGTCTCGGAGCTCGGGGACGTGAAGCCAGAACAGTGCTGAGAGTCGTGGACAGACTCTGACGAGGCAAATCCGTGGACGAACCAGCAGAAGGAGAAGTCGAATGCTGCGGCGGCAACACCTCGTCCTCAAGCACTTCTTCTTGTTCAGACCCAGCCTGTTCCTCGTCATCAGAGTCCGCCTTGGAGACCTTCTGTGTGCAGAGGTCACATTGCACCCACGGCGGATGACGGAGCTGACTCCTGTGGACAGTTTCGTCCAACCGGCAAGGAAGCGACTCACAGAGCGAGAGCAGGGCAGCTCGAGACCAGTCGAACGACTCGAAAAACTCGACACACCATTGCGGCACTGAAGACCCCACGCCATCGTTCATGCCCAGAGAGCGTTCACGTTGGTCCTGACAATGTCTGAATGTGCAACAAAAAAAGGTTAGAAAGCAACGTAAACATCGAGTCTTACTTAAAAAAAATGCCAAGTTATCCCAGACACGCAATCAAATTCGCTCCAGTAGAGTAGCACCATGTCAAATTCACTCTGCGACACATCGGGAAGAGGTAAGTCCACCTCCACCCCAGCCTGTGGCCACAAAGCACCACTCGCCCACCGACGACTCTGCACCACAACCATCGTAGAAGCATCGACATCTTCTGACAACGTGTCTTGGGTGGCATGTAACGATCCCACAGCTTCGACCTTTGCAGTTTCATACTCATGCACCGCAACCATTAGAGAAGCATCCAAATCTTCTAAGAACATTGCTTGACTTTCATGTAAGGACCGCACAGCTTCGACCTTCGCAGTTTCATACTGTGCATCACAGCCATCATAAAAACTTTGCAATGCACTCTCACGGATATCTTCTTCCGTCCGTAGACACTGTTGCTCGCGGGTTTGCAATCGACGAAGTACAGTCTGCACAGCTGGGGAAGCGCCAGGATGGCGTCTCAGATACCTTCTCCAACAATCTTGTAGTATAGACACCCCGCGGCGCAAGGTCTCAAAGTCATGGGATGCAGTCAGCAGAGCACACACATCATTTTCAGGGTTTTCAACTAGACCAGAACTCCAAGTGAGCTCCAAATGCAATTCATCCAAGTATATGTCACTGTACCCAGCCCAACCACTCAGAAACGGCGGCAAACGCACATCAGCGGCTCGCAGAGCCAGAAGCAAAGTCACAGCATGCAGGTCCATGCCATACCTATGAATGTTCGGTGCCCCAAATTGAGCCCTTTCAGAAATTGCGAACAAGCAGACAATGATTCAAGACAACAACATCCAACTATGAAACCAAGTAAATGCCACCTGCGAAAATCTATCAACTTATGCCATCCATCAAGACCGCTCGGCCCACCACACGTCGACAGCTGATGTGCAACCCAGGCCCAACAGCTCAGGCCCCAACCTGCAGCAAGCAGAGATGGTGCACCGAAGAGACAAAGCCAACATCTGAACAACGAGCACTATCTTCCATGACTAATCATTATGGATGACACTGACTTATTGATACGGATCTAGACATGGGCACCGGATTTGACAATCATAGTGATGGCCATGTTTATCAGGAGTTTATATCATATGATCAAGATCAGCCGGTTAATCCCACATGGTCAACTGCAAATTGATCATCCACGATACCCCAAAACAGTGTCCCCGAGAAAATCCCTCATGAACTATAGACATGAATAAACCAACCTTATTGTGTCCGCTCAATTGACATCACACAACACGTAGGACTGCTAGCACTCATGATGACAAGCCAACACCAGACACAACTAGAACTACCAATATTTCAACACACCGATAAACATGCATAAGTAGTCCAACGCAACTCTATATGACATGAAGAACCCCAAACTGAACGAACCTCCCGAAGCAACAAGATAGCGTAGCAACATGATGGCGTATAGCATCCATCTCCCGAAGCCAGTCACAGCGAACGTTAACATCCCACCCCACCCCA
>VSDK01023401.1:86249-115486 GCA_009767595.1 Symbiodinium kawagutii
AAAAAACAAGGAAAACTCCAACCAAACATGGGCAAAGATCACGTCATACACTCCTTCGCCGCAGCAAATCCCCGTGCTGGGGCGTCTACAACAAGCACAGAAAAAAACAAGGAAAACTCCAACCAAACATGGGCAAAGATCACGTCATACACTCCTTCGCCGCAGCAAATCCCCGTGCTGGGGCGTCTACAACAAGCACGGGCTTCGCCGCGGCAAATCCCCATGTTTGGGCGTGTCCAGCACGTACCCGCCCAGCAACGCAGCAGTGCCAAACGTAACCTACAGGGACCATTCAAAAAAGAAGTAGTCTGCAACCAAACGCTAAGCAAAGGACAACTCAAAGCTCTTCCTTCGCCGCAGCAAAGCTATGAAAAAGCGAGCAAAACCCCAACCAAACATTGGCAAAGATCACGTCAAACTGACCATCCCCGCAGCAAATCCCCGTGCTGATGCGTATACAACAAGCAAAATCAAAGCCACCCTTTCGCCGCAACAAATCCATGAAAACACAAGACAATCTCCAACCAAACATTGGCTAAGATCACATCAGCACAAGTCACAACCACCCCTTTGCCACAGCAAATCCATGAAAATACGCGAAAACCTGCAACCAAACATTGGCAAAGGACAAGTCAAACACTCCTTCGCAGCAGCAAATCCCCGTGCTGATGCGTATACAACAAACACCGCCTCAGAAATCGGCGCTGCCAAACGTAACTTTCAAGCAACAGACAACATCAAAAATCACCCTATTTTGGTTCTCCTCTGACGCGCTCCCCCGCTGAGCTGCTGGGGTCGGCGGATTTCAGATGGACAGATTTGCTTTGTGTGCTTATTGTTATCCTTATATGCATCCTGAGCAGACATTGCTGCAGATCAAAATGTAGCACGACTGGTCATCTTTGGAACTCTACCCCTTCTTGACAGGGCAAGGGCTACAACGATGATCGCTACAGCGGTGGCAGAAATGGTGGCAGCTATGGCAATGGCAGTTACGGTGGCAGCTACAGTGGCGGTGGAAGCTGGGGCCAGGCGAGGGGGCTCCGCTTATTACCAGAAAAAGGGAGAGAGAGAGAGAGAGAGACAGAGAGAGGTATTTATTGAAATGCAAAATCACAGCCGCAGAGGCATATGAAAGAAGATAAACCTTTGCCACAATAGGCCCATATGAGCCCATAGTACTCATTCAGCTAAAGTGTTATTTGCTGTCTATCTCGATTGAACTAACCCTGAATTCTTGTGGCACTGGCCAGCAGATGGATCGTCTTCAGCTTGACTTTTTTTGATTTCAGAATCAAGGGTCATTTGGAGGATGATTTGAGAGTTTGCTTCTTGAAAGGGGGTTGGCATCAATCGATTTATAGCACACCCAAATCTCAAACCTCCAAACATGGGTGTATTTTGACAATGTTTGACCGTGATGTTTTTTTCCTGATGCACACAAGTTCAGGCCATCACCTACTAATTTTCGAGAAGTCTACCTATGACTAGCTGTTGGTAGTGATCTAATCCCCCATGTGCTTCATCGGTTTTCCGGACCTTCAGTTGTCGTTCAATAGTGAATTCCAGCCTGCCAATTTTGAATGGTCTCTAGTCCTTTGCCCTTGCATGTGAGCAAACCAGTTACCCAGGCGTTCTTGAACACAAGGTTTGTGAGACAGTCCTTTGAAGCTAATGCTTGATTTCTTTTTGCACACAAGGTTTGAAAGGTGACAGGTTAGCTGCGAAGTCTCGGAATCTTCTGGAAGCTTGGTGCTTGCCCGCCTTTTACTCCAGTCTTGTACCAGGACGACAACTATTACAAGGGCAAAGGCAAGGAAACCCAGCAACTGGAACCATGAGATCTGGCTGTGGCCGTGCCATTATTCACCACAATGATTTTGCCAATTCTGCTTCTTTCCTCTTCTCCAATCCTTCTCCCCTTCTCTATCCTTCTCTCCATTTCCTCTTTTTGGTTTCGATTTGGAGAGAAAGGATCTCTTTCTTGGAGAATCGAAACTTGGCTCCTCTTTCTTGGAGACCAATGAGATTTCCGAGGCCGGGAGGCTGCTACACTGCGTGCCTCGGATCAGCTGACACAAGAGGAGCGGCTGTCTCTACAGGCAGCAGTTCTTTTACAGCGACTCTTTTGTCGCTTTGAAAAAGATGTCAGTTTTTTTTCCGTTCTTCCGTCAACCATACATCCCTTAAAAACTTATTTTATCATATTTTGATCTTTTGCAGGTCATTGTTGACTTGGAACAGCCTCTGATGTAATGTTTTGATTACTGTGCAGATCTGGGTTTCAGCATCGAGCAAGCAACTAAACAGGGTGGGCCAAACAATTCAACTTTCTGTGAACATGCTTCATTGATGCGACAGCTCATGGAATTCTGTCTTGACCAGTGGCCTAAGTCGATTTCTATGTTTAGCGTCTATCAGATTCAAAGATCACTTCTCTGCAGGAAATGGTGGGAACATTTCCAGCCAGATCTGTCCGTAGATTTGCTAAAGACAATGCTTCGGGTTTTGATGGTTGCGGGTGGGAGCAGGACAAGCGCATGATGAAGAAGATTACAGTCGTTGCGCAACTTGACAAGGCCAGGGAGCATGAGCCTGGTTCGAATATTCCAAGGCACTTGCTGACCTCATGAGGTTTCAACGCAGCAAGTCTTGCTAAAGAGCAATGAGGAACAATGCACTGTACATATTTGTACAGGCCTTGCCAACTACTTGTCCTTATCTACAGACGCATTGTATGCATACAGACAAGTGCATACCCCTGTACTTGCATTGGTCAGAAGATAATCTTGATTCACGATGCAGACCAGTCAGATCCTAGATTGCCAGTGCAATCGAATATCCCTGATCCTACGAGTATCGGCCAACAACAGTAACAACTAACAAACTGATCATTTTCCTAATTTTTCGGACAGTTCCCGTTGCAGCTTGACCTGGCAAACATCCGAACGTCATCCAATTGCCAATTGGGTTCACTCTTTGATTGGATTTCGCTCAAACCACGGAAGTGTTTCTGTTTGATTGCTGCTGCTCTCGTGGTGCTGGTGGTGCTGGTGCTGGTGGTGGTCTGTGGTGGTGGTTGTTTGTTTGTTCTCTTCGTTGTCGTTTCTGCTTCCAGAGGTGGCTCCACTAAGAGGCCCCATGTGTTGCCAGCCTCGTGAGTTCTGCCCCGAGGTGCCAAAGCCTCACCCTGCCATGCAGGGCCTCAGAAAGCGATCCACGGGAGGCCGTCGTGGGAGACCATGGGACGAGAGCAGAAGTGAATGCCAGGTGAATGCTTAGTGAATGCTTAGTGAAGGCTTAGTGAAGGCTTAGCTGCTTAGCTTTGGCGACCAAGCATTTTACTTTCCAGAACATCTTCACCACCAGTCTTGGGCGGACGGCCAACATATTTCAGCATCACTGCAGGGACATTCCAGCAGTCTCTGGCTTTTGCATGCACTGGTCATACATTTGCAGAGCACCGGAAGTTTATTGAATTGATTTTCCCTAATTTCATGGCGCACTCAAGACTGATACGCCACACCATTGTCTAACCACGTGGCCAATCCGCCACATGGATCGGAATTCTTATGGGGATCCGGTAATGGGGATCCTGTGCGAGAAAGTACCTCTAAACGGCTTGACTTATGTTCTGGGGATGTCTTGAACAACAAGAAATTGGATGGATCATGGGAAGCACTTTTTCAGGATGACTTCAGGTACCTAAATTGCAGGGGTGCATGTGCACTCTGTTTTTAGCTCCCAGAGAGGCATGACCGAAATGCATTCCCAAGATGCGATGTGCTTTCCTGCAGGGTAACGTTTGTTTAGGTTTGGTTCGGGTGGGTCTTTGTTTTTTTTGGGGTGTTTGTTTGATGATTTGCTGCTGGGTGGGGAAGCCCCAGAGGTCCATCGACTGCTTGGCTTTTAACATTTTTGAATCCCCAACTCTGAACCCCATAGGGCCCATAGGGTCAGCTTTGAGTTGCAGATCTAGTTGGTTTCTACTTAAACTTAGGCATAGCTGGGGTCATCAAGTAGAAAACTTCAACCAACTAGTCGTTTGTGGGATGCCTAATGATTTTGTGAACGCTCATGCAAGGTTCAGAAAACCAACGCATTTCTTGAGCTGACTTTCAAAAATTCACAATCCGGACGTTCCATGTTTTTTCTCGTTTTTCTGGCTGTGCAATTACTACAGTTTTCTTGGTGTTTATCATAGCCTACAACAATATAGTGTAGGTTAGCTTAGCAAAGACATCATATGAACTTATATATAATATGTATATATAATATATGTATGTACAAAATATTATATGATAGTTGGCTTCTGATTTTCATGGCATTTAGGATCCTTTAGGCCACTAAGATTGCCTCCTGTAGGAGATACAGGATCTTTGAGCAGCCGCTTTGCCGCCAACTTCCGACGTTGAGCGGTACGGCGCCCAGGGCACCAGTGGTGTCAACTCTACAGGTCCTGTGTTTGGGGGAGCCATTGACACAGCAATTCACCGAAACGATTTGATGAAATTGTGACTCGCATCGTGACTCACATCGGTTCATATGGTCAGAGTGAGACGCAACCGAGCACGGATGATGCCTTCGTCTCTCGCGCCTTGAAGAACGGCTACACCACAAGGGTTGTCTATCAATGTTTGGTCCCTGCCCTTGGCATGTGATATTCCGCCTTCTTTTGTGCAAGGCCTTTGAACCTTGGCGAAATTGTACAACTGTATTGACTGAAATTTGTAAAATCGACAATTGAAACATCCCAATTGGGTCAAAGACATGGGCAATATGAAATGGGCCAAGGGCCATGGGCTTATGAGGCCGGATACACTGGTATGGGCCATTTGCGGCCTTTTCCCCAAAAAGAAACTGTTGGGGTTCTTACTGATTCTTACTCCTTTCAAAGGGTGTGCATGCTGCGTTTTTGGATGCAAAGTCCAACATGTTTTCTGAGCACTGATCATTGGGATTCATTCAGTTCCGATGTTTGAGCTGCAGTTGTGTGAAAGAAAGCTGCGACGGCCATCGTAGCTATTGTCATTATGAACGGTCCCTTGGAAGAAATTTGGTCGCTTACACATGGGAACTTTACAACAGATACTGTAGTTGGCAAACAAATCAAATACACCAACCATCAATGAGGGATCAAGAATCCAATGCTGATACTGTATCTTCGCAAAGCGCAAATGCAAAGATCAGATGGCACGTTGATATCAACCAGCAAATGTTCTGCCAGGGTCTTGTCCATGAATTGTTAACCACAAAAAACTGTGGGTTTGCCAATCCCATCTGATCAATTAGATCCAGATGACATCATCAACAAATATGGTCAAATGTATAGTTTTGCCTTTTGCACAGGAATTTTTCAGCACAATCCGCTCTGCATCGTTGGCTCGGCCCAGGTGCAGGATTTTGACAGTCCGCCCAGGGTCAGGAGAGGGACGTCAAATTTATGGGACAGGTCGTCATTTGTTAAATCTCAGCCGCATCGTTGTCTTAAACATATGGTCAGCTTCGTCCCAGTAGCGAATGGCAGGAGTCCCAGTATGGCTTTGTCCCTTTCCATGTCATGGGCTCTGAAGAAAGGGCAGTCTGATGAAGTTCGAGGAAGTGCAGCGTGGATGGGGACAGTCGCCTTGAAGAAAGGGAACGGTTGTGGTTGGGGTGGCTATTGATCTACATTCGTATGACTTCCATGCAACCAACAGCAGCCTCATTTGTTAGCCAGGTATCGGCCCCCAAATTCCACACCTTTTTTGTCCTCCAAAGTTTAGTTTCCTCAGCAGAGTGAAAACAATGAACATTTGTGTCTGCAGGTGTGTTTGTACGTATTTCGTGCATTCCAATTTCATGCAACATATTTTACCTGTACAGTAGTGAAGTGTGGTCGCATGTAATGCAATGTAGTGTTAGTGTGTAGGGCAGTGTAGGGTAGTATTTTGCAAGGTAGTTTATGTGTGTATTTTTTCTCATGCAATGCTATATATGATTTTAGTATTGTTCATTTTATGCGCTGTTGTCTTACGTTATGTAATGTCAGATTGTGCCATTTTGTAAGTTTGCTATGCATGTTTTGCAGGTCACTTTTATCTGGTGCATGCAATGATATGTATGTAATGTTTCTGAGGTACAAAAAGCATGCAATGCATGGAATCGATGCAAAGCATGTCATGCACATAACTCCTCAATATAACGGATAGTGATAGAGCCGTGATTTTGTATGCTCTGATGAATGTGTACATTCACGCAAATCACTGAAATGTGCGGACATGCATTTCGATGTCTAAGCCTGTGTTAGTATATGCCCGTGCGTATTTGCCCATGTGAACATTTCAAACCAACTTCTTTGTTCTCCAAGATTCATGCTACAAAGTCGAGCTTTTCCAGTGTGAGTGCCAAGCCATTGGAAGATCATCCAGACAATGAACAAACTTGGGATGTAGGTGAAAGCCACCAATGATGTCTTCAGGAATCAGGGTGGGGCAAAGCTTGTTTCAAGGATGGGCTAATGGGGACATCGTTGAAATTGAAACATCGTTAGCAGGAATCCAAAGAAGGTGGGTGGAGGTTTGCAACGTTGCTGAAAGACCTCGCTTTGTAGTGGATGAGGGCATGGTAGTGAAGGGGAGCCCAGATTTTACCGAGTTCAGTGTTCATCTCCACGCTGGGAAGCCCTCCAAGTCCTAAGCTTAAAGCCGCAGTAATGGAAGTCTCAGAGATGACACTGGGATTGAAGGGAGCCCTGGTTGCATGCTGTTGACCCCGCAAAATACGGACAGGAGTAGGGGTCCAAAAAGCGGTAGGACTTGACATCCCAAGAGATCGACTATACTTATGTCAGACTCAATGCTAATCATTGGCACAAGCCAATACAGTTTTGCGACTTATGACATTTGGCAATTTGGTGTAGTCGCGGTATTGTATGCAAGGGTCCTTTGGCTGGAACCGAACAGATGTCAGCGAGAAACCAACAAGTGCACCGGTTGGCCCCAACCTATATGAAGATCATTTGCATCTAGCTTTTTTTTGTAAATGGTGATGACCAATGCCAGCACACTAATAGCAGTTTATCATGGTTTATTCTGTATTGCTTGCATGTTTTCATAGATATATAGACTATATGCTCAGTATGCCTGAGTGGGAAACTGACCCGCAATGTTCCCTGCTGGATGTGCAACTTCTCGGGCTTGCGGCTGCTAGCTGTCAGCTTTGTCAGTTCGTCCTGCTGTGAATTGTAAAATGCCACCGTCCTCTCTGAATTCAGTCAACAAAAAGAGGGTGGTGTGGACTGCTGGCACTGTGGGTTAACCAGATGCAAGCCCCGCAAGATGTTCAAATGTTTGAGTTCAAATGCTTGAGAGCTGCAACAAGCAAAGTGTAGAGAACCAAGAAGTCTGTGGTAAAAGTTGTTGTTCTCTGAAGTGAACAGATGAAGAGATCTCAATTTCTCGAAAGTGGCTCTCAATTTCTCACATCCAGTTGCTTTCGCCGTTCCATGTGTCATGGTGATGTCAGAGGTCACGTAGGGGACTGGAGAGGAGATGCAACGGCATTTGATATGACCAAAACATGTTTGCAGAAGCACATGTCATTTCCTGCACCGAAGTGCACCACCATTAACACTCCACAGCCACCAGAGCTGTTCCAATGGTCAATGGACTGTCCAGCAGTGTGAACACTTTTGATGGCTGAAATCACCGCGGCCATTTGGCTGAAGTGTCATGTTACTTCAAACTCCGTGGTGCTGATGTTTGGAGGCTTTCGAGGCCGGGATGCTTAAAAGGAATGTAAGTTGTGTGGAAAAGCTCCCTTAGGTGAGCTCCCTTTTTAAAGGTGTACCATCGCAGTACCAATGCCATCCTATGCCCCGAAAATGTGTGCAACTCCCTGGCAGCAATCCCCACTTAAAGCACTGTGGACTGTGGCTATGCCGAGGCCCAGGTGACATGTCGGGCCCGTGGGGGGCTCAGCAAAGCTAGGCCCGCTGGGCCCGCTGGGCCCGCTCAACTATCAAAGCGAACTGAGGGCCCAAAATTCTTTCATTCATCAATTCATTCATTCCTTCCTTCCTTCCTTCCTTCATTCATTCATTCATTCATTCATTCATTCATTTGTTCGTACGTTCATTCATTCGTTCGATTCAAGGATTTGCACCGGTTGTTACATCAACAGAATGAACCACAAAGAGCCAGATGAATGAATTAGCGCATGAAAACTCTAAGGTGAACAAATGAAGTAATGAATAATAAATATAGCTTATCAAGTCAACACAATCTATAAATACAACCTAATACATTGCATAGATAGATAGGTGGATGGATGGATGGATGGGTAGATGGATAGATGGATAGATGGATAGATGGATAGATGGATACTGTAGATGGATAGATGGATAGATGGAAAGATGGATGGATGGATGGATAGATGGATAAATGGATAGATGGATGGATGGATAGATGGATAGATGGAAAAATGGATAGATGGATAGATGGATGGATGGATAGATAGATGGATAAATGGATAGATGTATAGATGGATAGATTGATAGATGGAAAAATGGATAGATGGATAGATGGTATAGATAGGAAAGAAAGAAAAAAAGAAAGAAATAAGGAAAGAAAGAAAAAAGAAAGAAAGACAGAAAGAAAGAAAGAAAGAAAGAAAGAAAGATAGAAAGAAAGAAAGAACGAAATAAAGAAAGACAGACAGACAGACAGACAGACAGACAGAAAGAAACAACGATAGATAGATATATAGGTAGATAGATGGATAAATAGATAGATAGATAGATAGATAGATAGTTAGATAGATAAGATAAGATAAGATAAGATAAGATAAGATAAAATAAGAAAGAAAGATAGATAGATAGCCGGACATATAGGTATAGGAGGACATGAATATGTATTTGTACATGTCCAACCAGGTTACCAATAGCAGGGATATTTCAGGACCAGCAAAGGATCTTCAGGGAAATGGTTAAACCTGGAAACCAATTCAAGGCATGATTTCGTTTGATGTTTGGTTCGGTCTTTGCCAGAATCTTCCACTGCAAGATGCCTTTCAAATTGCTTAAGTCGAGTTGTCGGCAGCGGGATTGAGGCCTCCCTTCTTCATGCAAGGCCTGGACGCGACACACAACTCACTTGGAATGGAACCCGCTGGTGCCTATTGGGGAGCCTATTGGAGCCCTACAGTCCCGGCCCTTTCATTTGTTGGCTTTCGCAGTTGAATTGAACGCAGACCTGCCCAGTCACCCGGGCCCTCAAAGAAGCAGATCCACTACGTCCAGTAATATTCGTGGTGACAGAGGACAGCCCAAAGTATCACGGTGACACAGATGTCAATCTTCTCTTTTGAATCAACGTATAGGTCTTGTGTGTCTAATTGATCCACGAAGAGATCAGGTCGCCTGCTAACACCACAACGTCGGGGGACTTGTTCTGAGAATACTGAAAAAGGTCCGGCCAATGAGAAGCTCATCTAACAAACGTTGGTTTGTGACTTCAATATACTTCAATATAGGAAGCGGATGACATAGGCAATCATCACTCGTGTTGGCATCAAGTTTGGTTTATTGAATTTGCTAAATATGGGCGCCATCCCATTCTTGCCACTCTGATGTGTATCCTAATCGTCCCTTGCTCCACAAAGCTTTCCCAGGCCAGGGTTCGGGCCACCCAGAATTACGCAGCAAGTTTTGGAACTGGCGATGGGACGCAAGCGGATGGGGATGGCTCAGACATGCCCTGACAAAGAGGGAAGCAAAATGGCAGTTCCAAAACGAGGCAACTGATGCTCTCCATTTGGACCGCACCAACTCTTGCAGCAAGAAAACTTGCAAAGAAACTCTTTGGTGCTACCCATTTGTCAAGTTCGATGTAGGAGTAAGGCACCGTTGGATGTAGAAGTTCCACGCTTGGTGAAGTAATCCTTGGACATGGGAATTTTGCATTTTGCGTTTCCAGGCGAGTAATGGGATATGCCATCTCGGGCAGGCAGGAAACTTTCCGTCAACAACCCATATCATTTCCAACTCAAAATTCAGCCATCTGTTCAATTCATTCTTATAAAGCGAATGCCGTGGAACTACAGAACTTCTTTGGGCTCGGTATGGGGACTCCCAAGTTGCTTGGGTGGTGTCTGGTGGATCTATTTGCGTTAGCTGACCTGGAAACGCTTCGGCAAGTGCTCTCTCAGGTTTTGATCCCATGCAGATGCTCTTTAATGGTGGCTTAGGCTTGCAGCTGGGGACTCGAGTAACCACGCCCTGGCTGTCAGGGAATGAAATCAATGAAATCCTTATGCGCCGATCAACTGCTGTGGGTGGCACTGCCGATTGGTCATCGTGCAATGGACGATGGACTCCAGCGTTTCCCCTAGTGGACGCTCCCAATGCATTACCAGACCAACAGGTCGGAGGAACCATAGCCTGTTCGGATGCGGTTCTGTGCCAGCAGGGATTGCAGGGTCAGTGAGAGCGGGACTCAAAGTGATACCTACGTGTGATTTGTGCTGATTCCAAGCAACTTTGCAATGCGCTATGAAATGAACCCCCATCGAGAAGTGTTAAAGAACTTGCCGTTGCTTGCTTGTTCACTAAGCCACTTGCTTCATTGGATGTTTTCAGGATTGTAGTCCATGTGATCCTCACTTTCCTGAAGGTTTTGACATGTTAACTGTTAACACATGAAGTGACGACCCCTACAGCTTTGAACACGACAATTAAGCTCGGCAGCCTTGGCAGTTCTAAGATGTTTTCAGAATGGATAAGAATGGTACGTTTTCTGATCTCATCCCATCGTTGAGCCACCGCTAAAGCTTTGGCATCTCCCCCCTTCACCCCACGGCTGCGCCGCAAGGCAATGCTGATCCCCGCATCATCGAGCAACTCTTTGCTGCGGCGGGTGCCGGAATGTCTCCCTTTGAGCAAGGCGACGGCGGCGACGGGCAACTGCTTTAGCAGTTCATGTTGAATGTTGGTGACGAGGCACTGTGGAACCACTCAAGATGGGATATTGGCCAAGCAATGACGAGATCATCGGATTTATACTTTTGGCACCATGGAGCAAGCATTCAAGATGTTGTCATCATCCCAAGTCCCACATTGAATTTTGATCAGATCTACCATTGACAATCGAGCAATTTCTTGGACGTCGGCTTACCTGCAAACCTCCAAAAAGGAAGCTTTTTCGCAAAGGTTTTTTTAGCCCAGAGCTAATAAACCAATACAGCTTCATGGTTGTGCTCCATTGACAGGGTTTCCTGCATACAACCCAAAGAAATATGACTGTACATTATGCTTTCTTGTACTGGTGGTTGGACACTATGGCAATTTGCGTTATTTGGCGAAACAGAAACAATGCGTTTCACATCCAAACTTATCTTATGGATAAGAACCCGAAGAGGAGATATGCACTTAAATATCTGATGCAGCGCTGGATACCATGATTGATACTGATGTTTCCTTCGTCAAAATAAACGAATAGATGCCATAGATGCACTATAGTTTCCTATAGACATGACATATATACATACGATGTATATATGCATATCATCTGTTTATATCCACATATATATATATTTCCATATATATATATATGTATATATCCACATATATATATATATTTCTATGTATGTTTCTATTTGAATAGATAATGTTAGAGATGTGTTTCAGCTTGCACCGCCTCTTGAGGCTTTGAGCCGGCTGGAGATGCAGACCCAAGAGCCTCGGCGACCAACTTGCCCTTCGTTGAGATCCACGGTGGAAGTAGAAATGGCTTCGGATCTATGGGTCCTTATTCTAGTTATTATTTCAATTGTTGTCTAATAAGAAGGGTCCTTACGGAGTCCTGATTAAGGAGTCCTTATGATTTCTATTTATTTCTTTATTTCGGTAGTGGACTTGGATCATGGATTTGTGATGTGATGTTTCGATAAATGCATGGTTTCATGTCACTGAAGGAGAATGATTCTCGAAGGAAAAAACCGGCAAGAAACCCAACCATTCTCATTTTTTGGTGCGGGAAGCTACTGAAAATCCGCTGAGACTTGGGGATGAGAGACGAAGTGCATTTTCGTTACGCACCAAACTTTGAGATAGAGTCTCCTCGCATATCGGCCCTCCTTTCCGAAATGTCAAGGTGTTGTGGGTGCTGCTACTTACTTTGAAATGCAGATACTGTGCATTCAGAACATCGAATGAGCTATCGCAACTCTGCATGTTCATGTACGTATTGATGTATGCAGTGACGCATGTGTGTATACTTCTTTTGTTTACTTAAATTAGTAGCACATATACATCTACTATATAATGTAGAGTAATGTGATGTTATGAAATATAACGCAATGTAATGCAGTGTAGTGTAGTGTAGTGGAATGTAGGGCAATGTAGTCTACTCTGGAGTGTAGTGTGATACAATTCAAAAGGATTCAATGTTATCAATGTTACTCAGTTGTCAGGTAATCTGGCAGTTTATATGATGCTTCAATGTAAGTTTTCAGCAGAACTGTAATTTTGTGCAATGCAATCCAACGCACTGCAATGTACGCAAATACATAAACGCACAAGCGGCACGATGCTCTTATGCACATACACACATACATACACAAACATACATTTTGACAGACATGAACAGCTACACATATATATATATATATATATATACGCATACATATTTTCATATATATATATATATATATGTATAGATGTAAATACAGAGACAGACATGCAGACAGACAGACGGACAGATAGATAGATAGGTAGATAGATAGATAGTTAGATAGATACATAGATAGACAGATAGATAGATAGATAAATAGATAGATAGCTAAGCATGTAAATGCGCATAGTTGGATCGCGAAGTTTGATATACTGTGCTCGTATCCTCCTAGCACCGCTAAAAAAGGCCAGTCGCTTTGTACTGAGGAAAAAAGGAAGCGCAGGGAGCCGAGAAAAACAATACCACTGACCTGCTGGTGATTCTGAAAGGAAAGGAGACCTTCAAATCCTTCAAGTCACCAGAGTCTCCTAAAGAAAATGCAAACATTGAAGTTGGAGACTGGACATATCCACGGACGTGATGGACAGACCCAGAGGAGTTTTTCAGATTCATGGGCGGAAGCGATATGTCAAATAACGCAATTATCACAAACAGAGGTTGTGAAAGTATTGACAATTTTGTCGGAGCCTCACCACATCCAGCCCTATGTAAGAGATTGAGGCCTGGTATGTTGTCGTATGAGGCTTGAGGTTGACTAGATGTGCCCAAATCTTTTGAGATTCCACTCCGTGACCATACACTTAGATACAGTATCAACACTGTTATTTCCGTTGGCAACCCAAGAATTTGATTGGTATATTCCACTTCTTTTTGCCTCTGACCGAACTTCAATCAAACCAACTGACCCAATCAACTTTCACGCAGGCGTTCGGCCGGGCTTTACACAACTTCTAGATTTGCACCGCTTGCGTATGATTTTCTGCGAGCAACCTACATTTTGTATTGCTTAGGAGGTTGAAAAGCCAAGACAAGTTGAGTGTGGTAATTGGATCCCCAAGCATACTGACTTGTCTTGGCCTGAACTCTTTGTTTTGTCCATTGTTGTCTCTCAGACAGTGGAGCTAAGCAGCTGAGCAACTAAGTTGGGAGGCTAAAGAATTGACTCACCAGTCCCCCAGTCATTGGAGTCTCCGATTTCCACCGACGTTCCTAGGCTGGGTGCTTCTGCCTCGACGCTGAGAAATTTGCCCAGGGTCAAGGTCAGCCAAGAAAGTACGAGTAAAATTCTTCCACGCAGAGGGTAATATATGATTCATTTGGAGTGTCATGAGGTTCGGAAAGTTTAAGTTCCAGGCTGATTCTTTTTCAATGATGCTTCTTCGTTCCTGCCAGGCCTGTTTACTGTCAAATGCGAGCATTTTTGTGATGGACGGATGCCAGCAACCAATTCGACAACCATGCAGGTTACACCAAAGTTGGAAAGAGGCAACAAAGTCACCAACCCAAGATGGAGAAAGTAGAAAAAGCGAAGAAGTCATAAGATTAGCAAGCATAAAATCGTGACTGCAGTGACTGCAACCACAGCACTGTTGTTTCTGGCAGGTGACCGGATATGACATCGCGGCGAACGTTCGGGACTCGGTTAGGAAATCTTCCACGGATGTTTGAGAGGGGCAAGGCCTCGTTGTTAGTAAGTAAGTAAGTAAGTAAGTTAGTAAGTAAGTAAGTAAGTTAGTAAGTTAGTAAGTTAGTAAGTTAGTAAGGTAGTAAGTTAGTGAATTAGTAAGTTAGTAAGTTAGTAAGTTAGTAAGTTAATTTATTTGGTTTTGTTTTGTTTTGTTTGTTTGTTTGTTTTGTTTTGTTTTGTTTTGTTTCGTTTTGTTTGTTTTGTTTTTTTGTTTGTTTGTTTGTTTGTTTGTTTGTTTGTTTGTTTGTTTGTTTGTTTGTTTGTTTGTTTGTTGATTTCTTCGTCAACAATAGATAACATGATACACACACACATTTATCTATATGTATATAAATATATACATACACATGTATATATATATATATATATAAGTATGTATATTATAAACAACACTCATTAATCATAGAATCATAGGGGTTAACGACCGACAATTACAACCAGTTGCTACTGATACCCAGCTCAACGGGATTCCAACCAGCCATTGCAGAATCTCTTCTCATTGACCATCTGGGAATGACGTGCATATTTTGTTTTATACACACGTTTGAAGATGAAATTTTCCAGCAAATGCGATTTTAAAGAGCTGCTTTCAACCTTTGTTGCTGTTCCAAGTCAAAGTGCCGCTGCTGTTCGACCACCTTTGTTTTAGCTTTCTGCAGTTTACAATGGCTGTTTAGTATCACAATTGATGCTACATGAAATGTCGAGCGTGTGATGATCAGGATTTTTGTCAGGAGCATAGTCGTATCTAAGTTTCTCTGAAATTGATTTTGCTGCAAATTCTGTGCAAATTCATATTTTTTCAAAATGGTTGGTAAGAATTATCATGTTTGGAAACGAACAGCTTGTGTTTATTCAGGCTTACTCCTTTTTTCACATGTCAGAATCATATTCGAAGTTCTATTTAGTTTTTTCCACTTCAGGAGTTTTTTGACATTGTTTCACATGTTTGACATCTCCTCACGCTCTTGAAACTGGAAACTGGAGACAAAGGGACGTTGCGGCTGAGGAAAGCCCCGAGTGCTCCGTGTGCCTTGATGACCTTCAGATTGGTGCTACTGTCCCTTGGCCTGACCCAGTATCGGCAAACCACTTGGAGACATGTCAACACTAGGGATCGTACCAATCAATAGGGACTGCGAAACCACATCATTGCAGGAGTTCATGGGGCTAGATTGGGTATGTCCTGGGTATATAAATGTGTAGACAGTAGATGCATATAGATACACATAGATGCAGATAGATGTATATAGATGTATATATTATATAGATGTATATGGTACGTAATCGATTTACATTTGGGTTAGGATGACAGTGGAGATGGCCAGAGGTCCTAGTCATTGGGTGTATTTGTTGTGCGCAAATAAATTGGATGGTGCAAGTCCACCAGCAGGATGGCTGATGGTGTCGATATTTTCTGAATGTACTAATTCTTAATCTACCTCGGTTGCTTGAACATGCCCAGTCAAAGTCACAGGCAAACCAAAGCTGCAAGGAGATAGGCGTGGGAAAATGTTGAAGTTTGGCACCCATGAGGCCTTGCGCATGCCCTGTGGGCACTTGTTCCACGAGGACTGCATCAAGGAGCCGAACAGCTCTTGGAGAAAATTTCATGGTTGATAAAGACATTGATATACATCACCTTACATCTTGATAATTTCCTTGATCTTTGAAAGCGTAAGGACATCTGAAAGTTCACCTTGCAGGATCACCTCAAAGCCTCACCGCGTCGCTTCGTGTGGACAATTTAGAGCCAGTTCCATTTCAGAAACCTTGAGAAATTGAACGCATTTTTTAGACCTTCAGTCAAGCGGAGGTCCCCATAGGCCACCCTGGCATAGCGAGGGATGGTGCAAGGTCTTGCAACCAGTTGATGACTCCCTCATTCACAAACACATCAACATTATCCTTCAAACGTCAGTACATCATCGGCCCTTGAGCTCTCACAAGATAGCTATATACATATTTCACCTCTAGCTATAGCCACTCATGATCAGAAAAGTTGTGAAAAAACAAGGTAGTCCGCAAATTGTTCCATAGTGCAATCACCCGAATTATGTCAACAACGTTTTCCTTGAAGTTGTAATCCACTTCACTTGCAGATATGTTTGTTTGGCACATAGCGCATTGACGCTGAAATGTTGCAGGAGTGGCTTAAAAAGAGTAATGAATGCCGGAATCTCAATGATTTCTTGCTGGTGCTTAGGATCCTCTGAGGTTTCAACTTCATCTCCCAGCCGCAATAAACCCGCGTGGGTATCGAATCATTCCTTGCAGTTGAACAAGCCAATCTCATTCAACTTGTTGTTTCGGATGCAGTACTTGGCTTTAGAGATGGTGTATATATGTATATATATATCGACCCACCATGAACATTCATTGGAATTGTCAAGCCCACCAGATTACATGAAAGTTGTGTCCATGTTTCCACTGCAAGGGTAGGGCACCTTTAGATATTCCTTCTTGGATGAGCTGTTTGTAAGTACTTGTGATGCCAAACATTCCAACCACGCAAACAAATGTGTTTTATCTGGTGACATATCCACAACGCTTTGGGTTGGCGTTTATATATAATTCCAGGGTCCTTCCCTGATCGGAGACACCCTGGAACCAACTGCTGGAAGAACAAATCCTCTTTGCAACCAGCAATCATTCCCATGGTATCTATTGCTGAAATGTTACTTTATAGTACTTTTCAACATGTGTTGATTTATGTATACCTTTTATTGAACATATATATACATATATATATCTATATCTATCTATCTATCTATATCTATATCTATATATATATATTTGTTCATATCTCGTTTTTCATCTTCTACTTGGGTTGGAAATCGTTAACATCGGTGGGCACCTCTGAGGTCCTGTGTGTCGATGGGAACTGCCCACAGACGACAAGGACTACGAAAAAGGTCGCGTGGAACGAATGAAAGGCGCCGCTGTCCGAGGCTATCCGTAGAGTGTCGATCAGTCGAAAACTTTTGGGGCGCCTCACATGACAAAATCACTCACATGACAAAATCAATCACTATTCTTGGAGACCAGGACTTTGCATAGCTCTTGTGGGCGTTGAGACCAACCCAACTTGGTAATTGAAAGATGTTGCGCAAGGTGTTCCCAGTGAACCCCTGTCACTCAGCTACCACATGCTTTCTTTTTTTCAGCTACCACATGATATATTATTATATAGGTGTAACAATGTATGCATGTGTATGTATAGATAAATGTCAAGCATATACATTTGCGTTCTTTCTTAATGATTATGTATCTATCTATATATATATATATTTATACACACCCACCAATTTCTTTTTTTACAGGTTCGCGGAATCTAGTAAAGATCAACTGGCAAAAGATACAATGTTCTACCTGAGACACGTGTGGATTGTTCTGTGTAAAGATTCCAACATGAGATTCGCATCGCTGGCAGGTCGAAAGATCCGCCTTCGTCATACCGATCTCACCGTCAAGACTGCGGCGGAGCCGACAGCTGCCGGGCAGGGATCAGCATGGGTATAGACATAGGCACATATTGCATGCGTATATACATATATATATGTATATACACTTTTCTACACACACATATATATATATATATATATTTAAATATGAACATCATACAGTAGACATGTGCAAAAACATATATATATATAGATAGTTTTGCTTTTTGTATCAGTTGTTTGCCCCTCCATCATCCTTGCATCTTTACTTTCTTCCGAACATCAAAGTTTTATTTAAATAACTATGCACCATCTATGTAAGATTAATGGGTTGTGCGGAACTCCTTTTTTTGCTAAGTGCGGCACACGTGGGCTAGAGACACCCCACGTATCAATCGTTGTATATTATTTGATATCAAGGGTCCCTCACAGTTACTTGCTGTACAGGTCGACCTGATCATGGAAATCAATCAGTAGCACTTTGTTGTTTTGGAAGGTGTATTCCCCTGGCTTCCAAGAGATCAGTGAAAGGAACGCTAGTTCTTGGAGGTTATTTCTTTCCGGGAGACTTAAGGCATGCTCCCAATCTTTTACAGTGTCCGAATTGATGGTGGATTTTGCGCACATGGCCTAAGAAGCCGAACTCTTTTCGACTATATCTCAATGTATTCAATTGCAAACACAGCAACTCCTGACATTTTCACGACCGAATCTTTTTTTGCAGACAACATATAGACTTCATCTATATATATATATATATACTCATATGTATATATATATATATTACTCATATCTATACCTAAATATACATATATATATATATATTGGTATGCAGAATATCTCTCTCTCTCTCTATTTATCTATCTATCTATCTATCTATCTATCTATCTATCTATCTATCTATCTATCTATCTATCTATATATATATATATTATGCATCTAAATCAACATCGATGTAAAACAAGATCGAGAGATCCATTTTGTGCCAAACAAAATGACCATGGCTTCAGACGTCCTTGTGCGCTGAATCCTCCAGGAGCTCCGTAGATTCGCCCATTTCTTGGGTGTGGACGTGAAAGATTGCTTAGAAAAGGCAGGGAAAAATGGAAGAAAAGAACTTTTGGCTCACGACATTGGCCAATCCTAAGGCAAAACTCGTAGCAATGCACACCTTCACCGCCTTTTGACGGGATTTGTGACAAGTGGACCCAGTCGCAGTATGTCTTGCCCATCTCTCAGACTTTCTCAGATCGGATCGTCTTTGGTTGGGAAAGTTCCCCCATCCCTGCCGTCCTCGTTGCTATCAGGGAGAGCTGGTTGAGAAGATTGGGCGATCGCCACAGGCGGGTTGAAGGAGCTCCCAGGATTGCGAGACTCGAAGTCCCTCTCCATGAGATAATATATCTATAGCATATATAGCATATATATGATATATATATATATATATGATATATATATATATATATATGATATATATATATATATGATATATATATATATTTGATATATATATATATATGTATATATATCTGTAGATATGTATATTATATCAGCTTTTGTGTGTGTATATACATATATATACTCTATGAAGTGATCGCCGCACTTCTCAGATGTTTCACTATGGTGATTCTTGGAGATTACCATGATGCATCATGTGTGGTCGGACACACCAATTCAATCAGTTTAAGTGGAAGCCACAGATGCATCATCTCCGACAAAGTTGATGTAGGGGGATGCGACCAACAGTTCCGTACAGTCCAAAGCAGTCATGGAGGATATACACACGCATCAAATGTATCTAATTGTGTCTGTACCTTTTTGAATGCAGAGAGAACTCATGGAGGCATGCGCATACTGTCAACAATGCCAACAGTAGAGGCATCACCAACGAAGATTTCATGTCACAGCACGCACAATAGTTCTATGGACATATACACACGTGATGTTTTTGGCACCCAGAGTGCCAGTATGTCTGAGTATGTCTGAGTATGTCTGAGTATGTCTGAGTATGTCAGACAATTTGTGAGTGCAGGTACTGATTGTCTCCGCTGATGAGGTGCGGTTGGGAATCGGAATTCTTCATTGAAGCTGGGTTAGTCCACAGGTTCAGCACTGTAATGTTAGTCTTGGCTGACATCTGAGCTTTTGTTGAGACAGACTAGCTGTTGAATCAAGAGCCCACTACACGGCCTTTGTTTTGTTTGTCCACAATCAGCTCTTTTGTCAGTGGCCATTTGCATCCATTTGCGCCACTACACTGCGTAATTACTTGCAATCATACTTGCGCACATTTTCGCGCACAGTGTGCTGGCAGCAAGATTGCTTGCCACAACATGCCTGCCGTGCACATGCCCTTGCAAGCCGCGCTCTGTCAACCGCCCTGGTCTTCCACACTCGCAACGCCTTTGGTGAACGCACAAGTCTAATTTACCTCTATCCCTGGAGAGGTACCAATCCGACGGCCATACCGAAGCTGTACTGATCTTTTAGGTTGAACTGTTTTGAACTCCGATCATTTTTTTCAAAGAGGAAATCTGTCAACTGTTCACAGCTTCGTGTGCTTTCGGATGCTTTGGTCAATGCCCAGGCAGACTGTGGCTCATCTCCTTCCATGCCCAGGCTGAACGGGTGGCCACTTAGATGAGTATAAACGAGGTCCTGGCGCCACAGTGATTAGTTGCAACTAAGTTCCTGGCCCATAGCAACAATCTCGGAAAAAACAATTTGCCGCTGGGGGTGTGGTCTTTCTATCAGCTTGCAGAAGGAAACTATTGTAGATGGGCAACTTCACAAGTTAGGTGCTTATTTGTCCAGCTGCATTTTCTTTTTTAAATTTTCCCAGTGCTTTTTCGAACTGTGAGCTGTTTATTGGTTCAGTGGCGGCCTCGCTTCAGGGAACCAATGTTCTCCTCAGATGATTTGGAGAAGATGGCCATCAGCGACTTGAAGGCTCCACCAAGTTAATGCCGATCGCGAAACAGGATACACGATGGTACACAAAAGATTCAAAAGGAATTAAGAAGAAACACGCAGGTATAAATTTTAAATCACAGAAAAAGGAAAGGTCACTTCTCTTTATTTTGCTCAGGTTGATTGGGATAGCTGTGTTAATGTGTAGTTGTAGTTCCTTGCAATTCTCGCTGTCGTTGAAGTATATTGAGATATATTGAGATACGACACGCCTGACATGCTTGTGTGTACCGAGATCGCTAAAGACGGAGACCCATTAACCAGTTGGATTACAGGGATCATGGTAATGACTGGTAGCAGGTCCTCAATCCACAGTCCCATGATGGTGAAAAGTACTATTGCAGTTGTCTTGACTCTAGTTCAACGGCCTTGTGCCATGGTTAGTTTTCGGTTCGTTTGCGCATGGGAAGACAATTTGTACTCTGAAACTAGGAGTCACCATGCCCATTGACTGAGGACTTTTGTGGATGGGCGGAATCCATTCAGAAGCGCGTAGCTGGACCACGTTCGTACTACATACAATTCATTTGTTTCTCCAAGTTATTTCACGTTGTTTCTCAAAAGGTTTAACTATGGAGAAACCGGAACGGGCAATCCCATTTCTGATGCTCACGTCGTTGGACAATGGACTTCAACGTCAAGGTTCTGTAGGGGGCTACCGATGCAAAGTCACTCGCGAGCTGGTGTGATCACGAATATGGCCTTTGCATGGCCTATTTACTGAAAGACTTTTTGCATTGCAATTTGCTGCATCCTTCGCAGGCCATCATGCAGAGATTGGCGGTAAAGGGATTTTCCTCGGATGAGAAGGCGCTGGGGAACATCTGGTGGGTTGAGAAGATCCACCAAACATCTCCAAACGCTTTCAGCAAGGAAACTAGTGAATTTGGGTAATTTTGAGGAACCAATCTTCACCTGGGTGGACTATCCCCCAGGGAAATCCCCTTAGCCAAGCCTTGGGAAAGGCCCTCAACAAGAACCGCAAAGGGTCGGAATAGACTCACAGCACTCTGGACTTCGAAGGCTCGACTGGTCCAAGGATCCAAGGCCAAACATCGAAGCCTGCGGTGCCAGGCAGAACTGATTCGACATCTGAAGGAAGCTGGCCTCGTGCTGAGTGAAGCTGAGGCGCGGAACTGCACAGCAATTGGTTTTTCCGATATCTTCATATTGGTTACTTGCCTGGAGTCGAATTTCCCTTGTACTGAAATTGGAGCGGTCACAGTTGCCAGAAGTTATGGAAGCTTGAGAGGGTCTCACAATGTCCACATTTATGTGCTTCTCCCCAGTCACTCAGTCCCACTTTCGAGTGACTTGGGAGGAATGAGCGAGAGAGTGTGTGCTTCAGCAAACAGCTTCTGTCTGCAGAATTACTTTCTCAAGAACAGCAAAATTACTTTGTCAAGAACTGTCTAAAGTTGTTGAGGTCTTTCAGGTCTCTTCATAGACTGAGAAGGTCTCTTCATCAAAAGAATTTTGCACGGCCGCCATCGCGTGAGATCATCCGTTGCATGACAGGCACAGTCTCGGAGAGAGGCAGCTCAGACCAATACGGATGCTGAGGTGAATCTGAAGCTGATGTGCTGATTGGATTGCAACTTTCATGACCGTGAACCTTCCGAGATTTTTTGTTTTTTGTAGCAAAGCAAGAGCTTATTCAGTGTAATCTTGCCAGTCACAGGCCCTCTCCCATATTGATAGAATCAAATTGTTGAATTGTTGTATTCGTTTGTACCCTGTTGTACTTCATAGAGATCCGCAAAAAAGCACACATCAAATATGCCAATCTCCACGTGGCAGGATTTTCAAACAAACTGATTACTTTAGGGGTGAAATCGTTGCTACTCCCTATGCAAACCAAACCTTGCTGCCGTTTGTGTTCAATTCGGACTGTGGAATATTTACATGACGTCAATTTGTGCCGTAAGTTCTCCATCATTTCTGGAATAGAACAATGTGACTTTTCCTCACCCCATATCTCTGAAGACCAAGACTCGAGTTCTCTAAGACTGACAATTGCCGTGTTAGCAGAAAGAGATGCCAATGGAACAGATTTTGATTCACGATTGACACACATTCTTGCTGCCAAATGCATGAAACGCATACATGCTTACTGGGTCAAGCAATGACATTCGCGGGAGTTCCGTTAGGAAGGAACTATATCACTAGATCCTTTCAGACTTCTAAGAACCACCCTTGGGTTTGGTCCCGCATGGGGTTCCACCTGGGTAATCAAGATCTGGCGGGCGGCTGGACCCTTACTGATTGGTGCGCGCCAGATGTCTTCAGATCCCACACCTAGCCCACCTTTGGCACAACGAAGCACGGAAGCACAGAGTTTCGAGGAATGAGGAGATGAGGATAGGTGGCAGATTTGTAACCTCAATAGTCTCATAATACTGGCTTGGTCTATTGTTGGAAAAGTGTTACCCACAGTCTACAATAGATCTGGAAGCTGAAAAAGTTGAAGGATGGTCAGATATGATCAGATGCAGCTGCTTAAGCGGTGGGACATTGGGATCCACGTTAGCGCCCAGGTGTTGGGCAGCTCAAGGGTTTGGCTCGTGAGCTGGGTATTGGCTTGGGCGGCTGCTTGGAGAAGGCGACCTGTGAAGCTTGCGATTGGAAGCACCAAGTTGTTGAGATCACAGACCAAGACTTAGAATATGGAAAACTGATGAAAAACGGATGGAAATTTATAGATTTTGATATCAAGAGGATGTAAATGGATCTAAGAAGCATCTCAGTAGCTTTAGAGGCTCCACTTCTCTTTAGTGGCTGCAGGATGCTTGGATCGTAAGTTGGTCACAAGGATAATTTTGAAACTTTTGGCGGTGGCTTACAGATGTTCAAAGTGCATCTGGTGTTGAAGCGGAAGATTTTGGTGTTCGAAAGATCTGCTTGTGTTGAGTCCTGAGTGTGGGATAGTCTGGATCATGAAGTGTTGGAAAATGATGGTTGTTCGAAAGATGGGCAATCAGACAGGCAATTTTTCTTGAGGCATTAGTGGATGTCAGGCTTGCTCGTTTTTGAATAGTAATAGTTGGTTGCAAATGGGTCCTTCGTAAAATGATGATAGTATCCCTACCCATGAGTAGGTTGATTCAGGTGGTTGCGTCTTGTAACCGCAACATGAGGATGGTCGAGCCAAAATGATGGGACCATTCACATGCGAGATTCATGACCAAATGCACCCGTACCTGGTGGATTTAGAGATTCCGAGGTTCCATTCTGGTGTGGGAATGGGTCATAATAAGAAATCAAGAACATTCGAAATCACCGATCAAAATAATCGGAACATATCACAGAAATGCCAATCATCGTATTGGGATTTTCACCAACGGGGTGACTTGCAGTACCGCGCTGCAACTGGGAGGCAGATATCGTCCATCGGATTGAAAGCTCACCTGCATTCAAGTGCTGAGCGCTGGGCCCTTTGAGTTAGGTGTGCCATACTGGTCCAGCTGGGCTCTCCAGAATCAGAGTTCATAAATTCTCAATATGCAAATACAGAAATGAAGAGCGCCAATGCGGGCTTCCAAAAACACCGCGGTACTTGTTTTGAAACAAAGATCATCAAAGATCACCCATCCCAAAAAGGTGCTTCTTGTGATGTTTTTTTGCCTTCGGCACATCTTTGCGAAAGGAATCTCCTTGTGAGTCAAGGACGCTCCTATTCGAATACCCGAAGTATTTTCCCACTTCGCGAGCTCTGAGACAGCGAGCAGCGCCTGACGATGGTTTGTTGGCCACAAGGACACGAGTTGCATTGGGAACCTAAGTGCTTCTCAGTGCAACCCACCGTGCTTCTCCTTCCAAAATAAAAGTGATCAAAGTGATTCAAAATGCAAATGCAGTCACAGTATATCACAGTCTAAGTAGTTCAACTGTGACCTCCTTAGGTATCAAGGAGGATGGATAACTACGTCAACAAAGGCACCCCTGGTGTGCATCATGGTACTGGTTGCAGGGTCTTCCAACAGAACTGGTCCCTGTTATGGGAGATCTCAATTCAGAATTCAACATGATCTTCACACCGGCTTTGCGAAGCCAATGGTTAAGTCCGATGTGGTTCAACTCAGGCCACGTGATCCTGCGGGACTCGTCTTGAAAGACAGGACATTTGGCAACCGCCTCCCTGGTGAGTCCCTACTGGGGTGCACTCAAAGGTGTGACCCAAGAACTCCGGGGTGAAATGGGGGAGTTTTCACTGTGATATCACAGGTCCTCGAAGTTGATAGAGGCTGGTGTGAGACATGACCCAAAGTCATCCGGGCGTGGCCCACTGTGGCTCTTTACATTGAGGAATAGCAACTTGTTCAGTAAACCCAAAGGTTCTATGCCGTTGTAGACAAGTTGCTTACAGCAGGGATAAAAGCTGGTAATGGACAATCTGACTAGAGGGGCTGACAGGCTCTACAGCTACAGGGATCTGCTGGTTTCGCACGGGTGATGTTCTCCCAATTGCTCAGCAAAAACCAGAGCAGTTGCCAAAAAGCACTGGCAGCACAGCAGCATCGACTCTCGTGTTTTTCCCTTGAATTGATCCACACCTTCCAAGACCACTCATTATTTTCAACGACATTTCTAGAACTTCCATGGCATTCAGAAGTTTTTTCGGATGGTATGCGTCGGTGCCGTGCATTGAGATTCACTCTGGATTGAAAAAATAGATAAATAAGGTAATCGAAGGAAGTTTAGAAGTCTAACTTCCGACAATATGGACAACTCAGCTAGGGTAGATCGCCTACGCAGATGTGAGAAAGAAGAGATGTGCGAAAGATGCGAGTGCGAGCGCGCCAAAATGTTAGGAAAGTCGCGAAATGCTGTGTTTTGCAAGGTTTTGTGCATCATAAGGGTCCAGAAGGGTACCTCGCTAAAGCGGCGGGTGCGGACCACTGTGGCGGAAGGTGTGTGCAAAAATCGTGAAAAAACCTAGGCGCGAAGCACATTTGGAAGTCAAAATCGTAAAAACATGTCAGGTTCGGAGCACTTTTGGAAGTTGCAACTTGCAAAACCGTGAAAAAACCTAGGCGCGAAGCACATTTGGAAGTCAAAATCGTAAAAACATGTCAGGTTCGGAGCACTTTTGGAAGTTGCAACTTGCAAAATCGTGAAAAAGCCTAGGCGCGAAGCACATTTGGAAGTCAAAATCGTAAAAACACTACATGTTCGGAGCACTTTTGATGACTCATGAGTCTCAAAACTGGCACGCTGCCTGCGCGCGAAGCAAATTTTTAAGATAAAATCTTGTACCAAAATAAAACACCCGGTTGCTGTGACAGAGGTTGAGAGCATCAACGGAATGAACGGAAACATTGCTTGCTGCTGGCTTGAAGTTCTTCTGGGCTTGAGTTAATATATGCTTACAATGAAACACATGAAAGGAACACATGCGAGGTATACATCTTTTCACATCCATGTTTTACAATGTACACCCAACCATCTATGCAAAAAGATTTGGTAACTATGTTTGGTGGTTGGTTGCAAAAATAAATATATACATATATATATATATGTATAAGTTCAACAGGAAGTTTAGAAGTTTCGAAGGATAAACTTTGACTTAAAATCTAGATTCAACAGGAAGTTTAGACGTCTAACTTCCGACTATATGGACAACCCAGCTACGGTAGATAAATACAGAGATGGATAGATAGACGAATAGATGGCTAGCTAAATGAAACATGGATAAATAAACAGATAGATCAGCAGATAGATAGAGAAACATATAGACAGATAGATAGATAGACGAAAGATGGCTAGATAGGTAGGTGGCTACACAAAGAGGTAGTCAGATAGATCGACAAGTAGATAGTCAGATCCATGCGTGGCTAGATGGATAGACAGAGACATAGATTCATCGATAGATAGATAGATAGATAGATAGCTAGATAGATAGATACATAATTGGATGGCCAGATTCAGATAGCTAGATGGGTCGATAGATAGACAGATAGGTAGACGAAACGAGAGTCAGATAGAAAAGTAGATAGATAGTCAGGTAGAAAGACAGAAAGATAGACAGATGGACACATAGATGATCAGACAAATAATTCGGTAGATAGATAGACAAATAGATAGATAGATAGCTAGATAAATAGATAGATGGACAGGTCGATAGATAGATACATAGACAGAAAGATGACGAGATAGATAGTGAGGTAGATAGAAAGACAAGTACATAGGAAGATAGATAAACGAATAGATCATCAGATAGATAGATAGATAGACAGTCAGACAGACAGAAAGAAAACTGATCCACTGATAGAAAGATAGCTAGACAGATAGGCTGCCAGTCAAGTGGCCACATCGATGCTCACATTGTCGCAGCCACAACTGCACACTCCTATAGTGCTCCTATCTTGGAAACTTCCGCCACCGCCTTGTGCGGTACTACTGGTAAGTAAGCATATATATATATATATATATATATGGTACCCCCCTCCAATAACGGTAACTTATGGTAGGATCACTTGTTCCCTGATAAGTACATCAAGACACTGGATTCAAGATTCAAGATTACAGGAAAAACTTCTTGAATCCAAGGCCTGGCCTTGAATCTTAAATCTTGAATGGCCATCTTGAATGGCCAGTCCAGAAAACCAAAAAAACCTCGAGAAAACCAAAAAAAAAGAAAAAACAAAACAAACAATATTTTGAGACTCTTTGGTGGGGGTCTGGATAAAAAACCAAAAAATTTCGAGAAAACTAAAAAAAACAATATTTTGAGACTCTTTGGTGGGGGTCTGGATAAAAAACCAAAAAACCTCGAGAAAACCAAAATAAAAGAAAAAACAAAACAAACAATATTTTGAGACTCTTTGGTGAGAGGCCAGTCCAAGAAACCAAAAAACCTCGAGAAAACCAAAATAAAAGAAAAAACAAAACAAACAATATTTTGAGACTCTTTGGTGGGGGTCACCCCCCCCCCATTCCTAAGACTTTTGGAAAATTGTTTTTTTTGTTTTTTTGGTTTTCTCGAGGTTTTTTTTGGTTTCTTGGACTGGCCTCTCACCAAAGAGTCTCAAAATATTGTTTTTTTGTTTTTTTTTGTTTTTTTTTGGTTTTCTCGAGGTTTTTTGGTTTCTTGGATTGGCCTCTCACCAAAGAGTTTCAAAATATTGTTTTTTTTAGCCTTTTTGGTTTTCTCAAGGTTTTTTTTGGTTTTTTGCTCAACCCCCATTCTCAAGACCTCTGGAAAATTGGTGTTTTTAGTTTTTTGGTTTTCTCGAAATTGCTTACACTTTTAGAAATAGCAAGAACCTGGGTACAATTCAGCAACCAAAGATCACAGCTCATGGGCAAGTCTTACAGTTGATTAACAAACTCCAAATTTGAAAAATGCATAAGCATACTAAAAATATTGTGTTTCTACATTGTTCATGTCTCCACCTCCCACTCCCTCATCTGTAAATCCAATAAGCAATTTCTCAAATTACTATATGTACAAAGATAGAGAATCATAGAGAAGCAGACTATGCATATAATACAGTAGGGGACCAGCGCTTAGAATATGATTCATTTTTTTTCAATAAATAAATCAACGTCCCAACATCAAGATTCATTTATCATATCATTACCGAGCACATGCGCATAGAATATATCGGCGCCCATGCACTTAGAATATATGACACATAATATATATATATATATATATTTATATTTATATATAATCACAAATAAAGCTTTGGCTTTGGAGTGCTGAGACAAGCACAGTACAATAGGATAGTTGACAACAGAAAGCAGGGGGGATGAAAAAGAAAGGAGCAATTGTTTGGTCGGGCAGGAGATTTGCAATGCCATATTCTATGTGCATGTTCATCGGAACCAAGTTTTAGAAAAAAACACATTCTATGTGCACGAGCAAAATATATGAATTTTTTCATATTCTAACCTATTTATTTTTTTTTGCGCATTCTAAGTTCTAGTCTCCCACAGTAGATGTTTTGGTTATTGATAAAACTAGATAAAGAAATAATCATAGAGAAGGAGAGAATAGATATAATAGGGAATTTATTTAATTCTTAAATATGGAGGGAACGAAGATCATAGAGAAGAAGAGAATGAATATTGAAAATCTCTTAAACTGCTATATGCGCAGAGAGCAGCAAGATCAGAGAGAAGAAGATAATACATATAAAAGAGAATTTATTCTATTATTATATAATAGAGAACTTGTTGTATTTAAAAAATAGGGAGAGAGATATAGAATCAAATAGAAGAAGATCATGAATAAGATGGAGTTGAATTTACTATATACACAAAAGGCGAGGGAGAATCATAGAGAAGAAAAAATTAAATATAGTAGAGAGGTTCAAAATGTTTGTCGTAAGTATATATGCGCGTATATACATTTAGAGGGAGAACCTTTGGAGAATTCATTTTCTTATGTTTGTAGAGAGAGGGATAATCATAGAGAAGAAAACCATCAATATGATATGGAATTTTATGTTGAGAGCCAAAGAGAAGAAGATAAGATTTTAATACTTTGGTCTAGAGAGAGGGGCTAGATATATAAATTCACTTCGTTGTTCTAAATAGAGAGAGAGAATCATAGAGAAGGAGAGAATAGATATAAGAGAGAATTAGCCAAACTACAATAAATGTAGAGAGAAAAAACTATAGAGAAGAAGAGAAGATCTA
>VSDK01023401.1:133766-245704 GCA_009767595.1 Symbiodinium kawagutii
CAACTTCGCCAGAGTTTTGTCGCTGCCAACTGTGCGGAGTTGCGAGCCCTTTGGCAGCCTGCTGTCACCCACATAGCTCCGTTGGAGCTTTCCATGGTGCTGTTCGCTTTGCTTGTTCGTCCTGAGCTTTTTCGCAACAGGCAAGGATTGTGGTTCCTGGACAACGTAGCAGCAGTGATGACACTAGTGAGAGGCCGCAGTACCAACAGTGATTTAGCTCAACTTGGGCACCTGATTCACTTGGCACTCTTCGCACTGCGAGCTCAAGGTTACTGGGAATATGTTCAATCAAAATCCAACTGGGCCGATGATATTTCGAGGCTAGGATTTTCTGACCCATGGTGGCGAACCAATGGTTTTTCCTTCTCCTCAGCCTCCCTGCCTACTTTCCTTTTTCGACTTCCCTTCGCAGCAGTCATCCTTGTTTTTGAATTCCTTTAATGCCTTGGGGACTGTTTTTGAATGCATTGGGATACACATTTGCATAGCACACCACCTGGGGTGACCAGGTGTCTAAACCAGAGTTGCACTGGTTTGGAAGTGTGTGTGTGTGTCAATGTGACAGTCCAAGGCAAACCGGGTAGTAGTGCCTGGTAACAAGGACGTGACTGCTGTGAGCGTTGGAAGAAAAAGGACAGCGGTCTGGCAGGTAGTTCATATTGAAGCTTAAGATGTATGCATGCATTGAGTTAGGCAGGCCTTGGGTGTGCATGTGTCATCTATAAGACTTCTAAATGAATGCACCATTTTGGCTCAAGCTTGGGAGTTGACCCAAAATAGCATTCATTTTCTCTTTTCCCCACCCACCCAACCCTAGAAGCCGGCCTCCCGTGGAGAAGCCCGCCTAGGTTCGGGAGCCTGCGGAGGCAGGAGAGCACACACTTCCTTTTTTACGGGGGGGAGTACGGTACCTACTCCTTTTACCCTTACCTAGTTCTCTAGGAGATGGGCGTTTTGCTATGCATTCCTGTCCTGGGGTGACCAGGACGTTTGGGATACACATTTGCATAGCACACCACCTGGGGTGACCAGGTGTCTAAACCAGAGTTGCACTGGTTTGGAAGTGTGTGTGTGTGTGTCAATGTGACAGTCCAAGGCAAACCGGGTAGTAGTGCCTGGTAACAAGGACGTGACTGCTGTGAGCGTTGGAAGAAAAAGGACAGCGGTCTGGCAGGTAGTTCATATTGAAGCTTAAGATGTAAATAAGTATATTTGAGTGTATGTAAAGATAAACAAATAGATATACAGATTGTCAATATGTTTAGGTACTTGTATAACACGTATATACATATGTCATATGAAATGTACACTACTACTATACGCTAGCAGGTTAGTTATACCATATTAAACTACACACCCATGCATTTTACACAGGATCAAGTTCTACCATATTTTTTTGCCTTCTGTTGCGTGGCACTATACGTGATGTATTTTTCATGTATGTCACGTTGTATGTCGCCACAACATATGGTATCTCCTCCTATGTCGTTTCACAATGACATACGATATTTTTTGCTACATGCGGTTGAATTGTCATTTGCTATGTCATATTATACGATGTATTCGTATATTGCCATCTGCACTTACAGGGTCAATTCTGAGCAGTAAAGCCCGCAGGTAGTGGCGCAAAGAAGTCTGCGGGGGATTCGGACAAGGCCATGGCAGTTGTAGCTGCCTTTCAGTGAGTCTGTTTGCACGTGGCAGTTGTGGAGAATCCACATTTTGTTGGGCTGAATTGTCAAAGACATTCTGAAACCAGTCAGCGCTGATCACTTTTGGAAGAGTTTGTCGGATCTCCAAGAAAGACACTTTCCTCCATCTTCAAGATTTATGACATTTATGATCTCTTCTAGAGCACATTTCGAGTGAGGAGAGAAGCATCCGCCACGTCAGAACCAAGAATTCGAACCCCCGAAGCGGAGATCCGCTGTCAGGATGAGATCATTCACTTCTCTTGGTCGAAGGCTGGCAGCTGAATCCATGGGTTCGCCTGAAAAACACATTTATTGAGAATAAACATGAATAAACCATAAAACAATAATGTTTAAATTGATTTTGGGAAATGTTTTTTTTGACATTTTGTTACCTTCACTTCATCTTCACGAGAATAGCTAAGTGCAACCAGTTTAGGTAACGAAGGGATTTGGCAAATCCTCCAGTCCTCAAACTCGATCGATTCGAAGCTGACTGACAGGGTCAGATGTTAGGCGATAAGAAGGAGTGCTCCGATGCGGACCATGGCGGACCCATGGGCTGTCACCAACCGGTGTTTTTTTCTCCAACTGTGGAGGCATCGAACTCCAAAACTATGTCACCCCCTTCTAATTGTTTTTCCTGGTGCTTGTTATTGGGGTGTCTCAGGCATTCAAGCAAAATCAATTGCCACAGAGATTAGGTTTTCTCCGAATTCATGAACATCATTTTTTTCAATGGAAATTATCTCCAGGAGACTACCAAGAGTACGCACCCGATACTGCAATGCCACAGAATTGGGAACAAGAAATTGTCTGAACATTACTCTGCGTACTTTATGAAACTCTAGGGAAAGTGGTCAGGGATCCAAGTGTTTGAACACCTGAACTCAGAATAGTTTTTTAGCTGCCCTCCGGTGCAGCTGATTCATGGGTCACGGTGGTGGCTATACTTACAACTGGGGTCAGATGCAGAAAAACAGCCTACAGACATCTACAGACGACCTATTCTTGGAGATTGCATAGATCTGGAGTATGAACTCCAATCATAACCAATTTTTTTTGCTTATTGCAAAGGCTGTGCTCTTGACCCGCCCAAATTGGGTGTGAGACCCATCTGCTTGAGACAGAGATACTGTATTGGTTAGGCCTGGCCATTGGTTCGGCCAGACCGCTCTCTCCACATTGTACCATTCGCAAGCAATCATTTTTGTGACCAAACCACACATTTGCTGCGATATGTTTCTGTCCTCGTGTTTTTCTTTTTCCTCGTCTCAGTGCTGTTCTCGTGCTTCCTCTCCTGGTTGTCCCCGTTGCGGTTGTTGTTCTTCTTCTTCTTCTTGTTGCTGCTGTTGTTGTTGTTGTTGTTGTTGTTGTTGTTGTTGTTGTTGTTGTTGTTGTTGTGCTGCTGTTTCTTCTTCTTCTTCTTTTTCTTCTTCTTCTTCCCTTTCTTCTTGATTTTGTGGCTTTTGTTGTTTTTGTGGTGGTGGTTGGCATGTTTTTTTCCACATGCATAATATCAAATGGCCTTCTCTCACATCAATTAGTTCACTCGGACGGCAGCACTGCTCCAGGTACCGATATCAGGTGCAGAAGCTGCTTGGCGATGGCACCTTTGGCCGAGCTTTGAAGCTCAGAGAAGTCTGCGGAGCCAGAGACGTGGATGGAAAGAAATAAAAAAGGACATCTTGCTTTTGCTTTTCTTTTTTCAACAGAAGGCTTCAAAATTCCTACCCACGGATGCAGGATTACCTGCAGTAAGCCCATCAAGTCTTGGTGCTCACGATGCACGCGGTTTGGTGGCTTGAGGTCCTTCTATGCCATGACTCCAAGGACAAGCAGGAGGTCGGAAAGCTGGGATGGGTCAACCAATTGCCCAAAATCAGAGGATTTCTTCATCAAAAATGACAAGTGTCCGCTTACTTGTGGATCTACTAATAGGCAGTCTCAGATTTTGTTTGGGAGAAAGGATGCAGCTACGACACATAGCAACGTTGCAAATGCCGTGTGAAAAAACTATAAACAAACTATCTAAAACTCACATTCAATATACATTAATAGGATTCTAGACAATTCTTATGTTTCAAAGGACGGCAATGGCATGCTGCCACCCTGGCAAAGGTGGCCGTGAAGGTCATCCGAGACGTTCGCAGGCGGGGCCTGAAGGTGACTCAGACCATGTCTTCGGATCTGCGCCCCAGGTGATTCCTGCTTTGGGTTGACGCTCATTGATGAGGGATGAGATGATCTGATGATACCCGCAATGAATCAATTAAGTCTTGATTAAGTCATTACAAATCAATATATTCAATCTACTATTTTGAATCGATTTGAAACAGTTTCAAGAAACAAGTGAAGACACTTCCCAATCGTCAGAGACACTTAGCTCAAGCCTTCCCTGCGGTGAGCTGTGGCCGAAGCTCGAATCATGGCGTCTTGGGTGTTGGCCCCTTTGGCTGTGCTGCTGATGACAGCGGATGCAGCACCTCCCAGAGGACTGGAAGCAAAGGGTCATCCCATGAGTTCAATGGGGGAAAGATATGGCATGCGGCCAAAATTCATGGTCAAAAAATTTATATAAAGCGACGTTAATGCCAATGTTGTTGCGTGCTTCACAATTTTGTTAAGTGGCGGGCCCCCAGCTAAATGCAGCAAAACACCAGCTAGGCGCTAGTGCAGCGCTAGCACCGCGCTAGCAAACTGATCTACTGGGAAAAAGTGATTCAGTGATCAATTTTTCCAAAATGAAGTCGCGATTTCGCGCTAGCGTGGCGCTAGCACTGCGCTAGCAAAAGTTACAGTTCTGGGTGTTCAGAGGACATCTCCTTAGATGACCATCCATGTTGCAGCTTGTTGTATTTAGGAATTCATTTTTTAACAACTCATCATCCAAAGAAAGTGACACCTCACCCTCAGAAGAGTGAACAAAAAGAGTGCAAAAGTCCCGCGGTAGCGTGTATTGCACCAAATGTTTACATGAAGTAGCTTTTCTCACAATTTTGCAGGGTCTCCGCAAACAATTACGCCAAGCAGCGGGCCCCCAACTAAATGAGTCTTTAACGTCATTTCTGGGAACAAACATTTTGACCATACGCCATATGAAAAACATGAATGAAACTTTGATGAAACTTTGATGACCTTCAGTCTTCAGTCCAAGTCATTAGGGACCTCAGGTGGAGTTGTATGCGAAGGGAGGTGGGAATACGTTTGACACGTGGGAATAAACCTTTAAATCACCAAGCAGCAGGGTTTGGGCAATTACCGTTTTCCGATGGATCAAATCATGGACTTCAAGGATCCTCAACAATTGTCCGTTATGGGAAACACCTAGCAGCTCACGGAGCCAACCTGGAATTGGGAATGGGAAGTAAGTAGTGGTCAACCAGGGCACGTCATTTCGATTGCGCCAATGTCATGAGATTTCATGAGACGTAATGGTTTCTCAGATCTCGAATTGAGGGTGGTCGTGCAACTTGCATCGTTGGTGTGTTCAATGCAGTGTATAGGCACTTTCTCGAGACCAGAAAGGTGTTGGCAACAAAACTCGTTTCCAAGTCATGCTAAGCCTTTTCAAAGCGAGTTTTGTTCTGTGCGGGGAAAGCGCTTCTCTGGATGCTGAAGTGAGCCAGGTTCCCGACTCAAATATCGCGCTAATGATTCCCCCGTGTTTTGGCGTCCAGTTTTGTTCCAGCCCTTTTTTGTGGGGGCTTGCTTGAAGTTCAGATACTGTAGTGGGTCCACCATATATTTCAATGGGACTGTTGGACCACTGGAAATACAGCTCCTAAGAACCACAAAGTGAAGCTGCTACCATGCTCTGTCAAAGAGGACCTATTCGGATCTCTGATTCGTCGCGTCTTGGCTGCGCTTTGGATCCATTGTTTCAACTTTGGGTTGTCCACAGTTCCATCTTTTTCATAGGTCTCCCTATCCTGTGGGATGGGTCCACCATGGTCCATCTTCAAATACCGTCCTTTGATGTCTTGTGTCTGTATGGGGAACAGCAGCAATGATAGCGTTGTCTCCTATGAGTGGAAAGTTACAGTAAGCCGGTTCTTAGGATTATGGTTAAGAAGCTGCATACGGGGGACGTTGGATAAGATGACCAAGCCAAAGACCACGCGTCATGTGCATAGTTCTCGCATGGAGATGAAACACTTCACTGGAGCATTTGTGTGTCTTTTGGATTAGATGATCCCAACGCTTCACTTTTGACCCGGACTTCAGCGCCTGCCTTGTGGAATCGACTTCACTTTCGATTCTCAGCTCCTAAAGAAGTGAAGTCTCACTTTCTAATACTAGAATTTACTACTTAAATCCTTTCTATTACTAAAGATTACTAAATCGATTCCTAGAGACTTGTGAGTTCCAACAGACACCGAAGCGATCGGGCTCTGAGCCTTAGAGCCGAGGATTCCTCATCCGCAGATCGAAAGCATTCAGCAGAAGTTGGACCATTTCAACTACAAAGACCATCGCCAGCTCCTTGATTTCGCTCTTCTGTATGCTTGGGTTGTTTTTCTTGCCAATAGATAGTTAGAGTTTCTAGGTCATCACCACCAAAGGGATTGTCTTAATCATCGCGTATCATACTCAAGTCATTTGGGCCCAAGGTCGTCCTCTGGAACATCATCATGCACACGGACAAGCCAAAGAATCTATTCCCAGGGCACGCTTTCATGTTTCGGGTCCATAGAGTATTTCTTCTACCCATGTCTGCGCGTCAGGGTTCCACCCTGGCGATCACACGAGCTTCAATCGGACTGACGATGCATCAACAAGCATGTATTTTGTATAGATAAATGAATAGATAATAATAGATAAATATATAAATAAGTAAATGAATGACTGAATATATGAAATCTATAAATCCACACATATGTGCAATCACATACAGAGGGATTGTCATTCCAGGTGCTCCAACAAGACCCCCTCAAAAAAGGAAACATGCAACTCAAAGGGACTCTTTGTTAGACCGAAGGGTGGCTCCATGTCTTGAAGGTTCGCGCAGAGGTACTTTGTCTACAATGCCAGCAGCTCTGACTTGCACTGATGCAGGCTGATATCAGGGGTGACTGTTGACTCATACCCATTTTGCCCCAACTGACTTGTGACGTCTCATTACATCTCATCACATCTCATCACATCTCATAACATGACAATCATGTGTCGGCCGGAGGGCAGCCTCCCCGTCCACAGGTCCATTTTTGTCTTTCAATGACAGGTGTCACTACACTAGACACCTACATCTCTTGATTGATCTCAATCACTTAGGTTACCGTCCTGGCGGACCGCTCTTGTTCTATACTGGGAATGAAGGCATGGCGAGCTGTGCTTTCCATTGGTGCCAATTCCAGTTGTGTTTAAAATCAGAGAAGATCCACAGCAGATGTGTTTTTCATGTGCAAAGGGATCAAACCAAAGCTACATGGGGAGGCAGGAGCATCCCTGGACTCAGAGCCGAGAGTGACTCCCACTACGCCAGTTCATGGGTTGGATTGTGACCACTGTCATGACTGAATTTCCCCACAGGATTCCATGCTGGAGTCGCGAAGCAGCTACTGCATCCCTTGTTATACACCCAATCATGAACCATCAGATGGCAACCATCATGTTTCTTAAGCGTTTTTATGCATTTTTTTTACCATTGGAGAATCATCATGTTTTCTTAAAACTCAATTGCTTCTCCTGTGCATTGCTGGGAGGACCTTTGGAGTCCTTCTACTACAACACCGGGCTCCCCTTTGACTGGGCCCCCAGCTTCAATGCCCTGATCGTCTTCGGCGAGCACAGGTGAGCAATGCAGTGGTCAGATCATGATTTCGAAGTCATTTTCAATTCCAAGAAGCAAAAAAAAATCAAACGAGGCATGCCCAATAGGTGTGAGAAGGGCTTGGCAGGCAAAGTGGGGTGAGAACAACCCGAAAACCGCTCGAAGCCAATACTGTATGTGAAGAGCAGAGCTTTGTAGCACTGCAGAACTTGATGGTGGGAACCAGAGATGGGTATTGATTACATTTGAAGTAAACAAACACATGTATACACAGAAACAATTCCTATTTGTGACATATATATATATATTTTACAGTATTTTGAATATAGCTACTTCTTATGTTTCGTGAAGATTGCAGGTACTATGGCGAGACTTTGCCATTTGGAAATGCATCCTTCAGCAAGGACCTGGCGAGCTGCAAGTGTGCAAACAGATCTTTGAAACTTTGAAACTTCTGTGGGTCCCCTCTGGGTCCCCTCTGGGTTTTCCATTTCTCAAAGATTTACAGAACGAAATTCTTCTCGACAGTACTCAGATTGCGTACGAATCCAGATCTCAGATCATCTCAGCTGTCGAGTCTAAGTCCAGGAGTTGAAGTCGCCAGGACAATCTGGGCTACTTGTCCATCTCGCAGGTTCTGGCAGACTACGCCATGTTGGTGCGACATCTCCAGGCCCAGAGAGGGAACAAGATAGGATGGGCCCAAGGCCTTTCCCCAGAGAGCATTTCATGCTTCAGCATTTTGACTCGGCAGATTTCTGATCTTTTGGTGCTTGAAAATATTGTGGAAAGCTTGTGAGGAAAAAGGATAAGCCAGGATGGGACAATATTGGTTTCACTCTTGTTGTGACAGTTACTTACTGCTGCTCACTCCTGCTCTTATGATTTCGCTCCTATTGTCCAGGGTTCCAGGGTTCCCATCAAAGGTGGTAGTTTTGGGTAGTAAACGGGGTACCCTCTCTAATCCGAATCAAATCAATGGGCAACCTCGTTTATCATCATCATACAATGATTCTTTTGGGTTCAATTCTCACTTGCAAGTAGTGGGAGCGTTCTTGCTTGGGCGGCTATTGCATCCCCAATGCTGGGAGTCCAACTATTCATTTGATGGTTCTCAATCCATTTTTTGGGTTCCCCTATTTTGAGAACCTCTTTCTTGGGTCAAGACTGGAGCAACACCCCCTTCGTTAAATCTCCTGGCAATTGATTAGTATACCAGCTTGAGCACAGCGAATAGTGGGTCACTGCAATGTTCAAAATATACAAATCCGATAGAGGTGGCTCATTCTATGGGTCCGCAGTCTTCTCAGACTTCTCAAGGGATAGTTGCGACCAACTGTTGGCAAATGGGAAAGGCCCACCGGATTTTCCGAAATCAATTTGCTGCTGGTTTGATATCGGCGCATCCAGGATTCCACCTCCAAGCTTGGCCTATTGCGACGCTTGTGCCGGCAGGCTACATACAAGCTGAGTGCGGTCGTAGCTTTGGGAGGTTCCTACGGAGGCTGGCGAGGAAAGGGGTGAGAAGGGCAACCGCTGTGAAACTCACCATGGAACAAGGCCAGGCATATCCAGTCTGCTCCAGCTTTGCTAGACTTGACTCTCGCCTCTCTCTTGCTCCCGGGATCAAGCATGCGATTGATGCGATTTAAGAGTTTGTCTGCTAGACATCTGCCCTCATGTCATCTCATCGTCGTCCTCCTCACTATCGTTATCGTCATCATCGTCATCATCATTGTGATCTTCATCGTCGTCGTCATCGCTGTGATCACAGCCGCGGCCAGATTTACTTTTTCTGTGTGAATTGGGATGTCTATCTTGCCATGTAGCTAGGAATTCAGGATGATTTATATAGGTACCCTTATAGGCACTCATTTTTTTGGATGAGATGAATCCTTAGTTCCCAAAACCTAAGGAGTAGCTGCAGTATGTTGCTTTTGTACTGGTTGGTGACTGGGATTCCGCGACTGGAAAAGCTCACTATGAACACCAACCATTCGCAGAAGTTCGCACAACACCTTTCAATAAGCAGACTATGGGAACAAACTATTACGACATATTACAACACAGAGATATGGCGCCTTGGTTTTGGACAGTCTCAAGCAGCCAGGTATGCTGTCAGCTTGGGCCCGGATCAAGTACCCCAATGTCTTTGATATGGCGCTGGCTGCTTCAGCTCCCATTCCACAAGGGGTGAACCTCCTGGAAGCTCGGCTGGGAGTTGAGATCCAGATTGAGCCATGCTAAAACTCACAATAGCTTCAACAAATCTCCAGAAAATCAAAATAAAGAGATGTACAAAGTAGTAAAAAGACAGGACCTATAAAGTAAACAGATGCTTACATAGTTTTTTTAAACAGTTGCTTAGCTTTTTGTGTTCTTGACTCGGCGCCCGCTGGAGATAGAAGATCGACCATGTTGAACTGGGTCGAATTGGTTTGGCTGTACTGTGAGGCTATATGAGATTGTTGATTACATATACTATATATATATAAATATGAAAAGATATGATAAGATATGCAGATGTTACCCAGGGTCTTTGCAGTACGGAAAATGGCTGGCCATCGTCATTGCGAACATGCAGTATTCTGCTGGGAGGTTGCATTCAGATGCAGTAGAGACCAAAAACGAAGCATCGGAAATCCAACACTTTCCGACATATGTCTGCAGGTTAAGCTCCTGCCTTGTTCAGGATTCTGAGTTTCCAAGCTGCTTTAGTTTGTTTGACTTGGAGGGTGATGTTTCAAATAGCTTAAAGGCCTCAGCTTGCGGTACATCTTCGTTAAGACATCTCCAGTCTCACCCCCGTCTCTGACTCCAAACTCCCAACATACATCTGGCCCCACCTACATGGGCTCCCCAAAAGTGTTTTTCAAGAAACCGAGAGAGAAGACACCCAACCCATGTGTTGCTTCATATGCCTCGTCGAAAGGAGGACAAGTCCACCTTCTATCGGATCGTGACGGAATCTGCTCGTTCCTTGGCAGCTTTGGAACGAACATTGTTGCGACCACCGATGTACTGAACAGCGTCACTTCTTTTGGCAGTAAGATTTTGGCTCTCTAAAGTTTTCATGTGTTTTTTCAGCCTTCGATAACGATATTGCATTCATATACTAATATACATAAATGTCTACACATGTCTATACATAATCATGCATGTAAAGGACACAAACACACACACGCACACCTACACATATTATACAGCACACCACATCCCTTGACCCAAAATGTTTGGCCACCTTGGTGTTGTGTTTGGTTTATGTCGGTTTCATGTCACTTCTTGGCATATGTTAAGCAGGCGATGGCTGAGGCAAAGCCAACCCCGAGTGCCCTGCCGCGGTGCGGCGTGCCTTCAGCGACATCCTGGAGCGGGCAAAGACTCCCGCAGGGCTGCAGGAGATAAGCAACTGGGACCGAGTTGCTGATGAGTTTAGGCAGACAGAATACTGGGAACATAAAATACTCGGAAGACTTTCATCTGGGAATACAGAACACTTTATTCGGAACATTCCAAACATCATCTGGAACGACGAACATAGCTATTACAGCTGCTATTCCTTCGCTTCGTTCTTTGTAGAGTGGAATTGCACTTTTTCATGAGAGGCTCTGGCCGGATCGACCAAGCAGTAAAACCAATTCTCAAACTGAGAAGCTTCGAGTGACTGATGTGTTACTCACCGTCCAGGGCGCCCTGCCATGAGTGTCCAAGGCGACATTTTCCAGCTCTGCAAGCCCATGAGCTCGTCCGAGATTGACCATTTCCTTCAGTGGCTCTGCTTCTTTGGTGGGCGAGTTCAAGGATGTTCAAGGATGTTCAAAGTGCCAGAAGATTAGCTGGTGAGACAGTCCCCAAAGCTTCGATTGTCTTGTTCAGCCATGTGATGACTCTGATTATGGTCTGGCAACTGCTGATGGTGTCAACAAATGCACGACGCTAGGACTTTGCAACTCTTTTCAACACTTGTAGGTACTTGGTGATGCGCATAGTTTCGTTAACAATTCGATACAGCTCTGCCACAAACATATTCGAGCGCCCCAACTGAAGAAAGTGCTTACAGCACACGTGCTCACAAGGTAGAACACCAGTGTACACCCGTCAGCAGTTGCGATGGTGTTGAGTGTTGAAGTTAAAGGCAACGGGTTTGGCCATTCGGGTGCATGCCCTTCCACCTGAGTCCCAGAGAATTTGTCAGTCAAGTCTAGTACACGTCAGTGTGGTTTGAATCATCCGCTTGAAAGCCGGGCCATGTCAAGAGCCCAGTCGGGAAGCAAACCTGCCAACCCAATTTTTTTGAAATGGAGGCTTTCCCAGTGGACCAATGTGATGATATGTGAATTCGTTCTTCTTGGTGATGCCTCTGCTTGTCCAAAAATGACTCTGAGGTATGTTCGAAACGCATGGACCGTGCTGCCCTCAGCTTACCGGCAACCGGAGGGTCGTTCTTCTCACCAAGAGGTAATCCAGCTATGGGCTGAAAAAAAATCAACGGGTCCACCAGAATTGTTCGAGGGCCATACCCATCCTACCTGTATTTGTGAGCTACATCTCCTTGTTGTTTGTTCAATCATTATTTTCACAGCTACGGCAGCGGGTGCTCGCTCCTGCTTATGATCTCAGGAGATGGCAATGTGCGACTGGGCTGCTATTCGTTTGTGCCGGTGAGCAGCCAGAGTCTGGAGGGACACATTGTTCACAGTCAGATGTTCTGCCGAATTTGACGGTGCAACTGCGACCGAGACATCGGTTGATGAGTTGATCCCATTTACACATAGGGGGTCCAGCCAGGATGACGATGCTTGTGCTGTGGAAAAGTCAGGGGGACTTGCGAATCTAGACCGAGCAACAGGAAACACATCACTAGAAATGGGGCGATTATTTTGACCTGTTTTGACCCGTAGTCCTGATTGTTATGAATGGCAGGAATTGCCACCACCTCTGCCACCACCACCACCGCTGCCACCACTTTACGGCACAGCAACCACAATGAAGACCACGACACCAACAACCACGACAACAAGGACGAGGAGGAAGAGGAGGAGGAGGAGGACGACAACAGCAACAAAAGCACAAACGACGACGACAATGATACTCAGAACAAGGATTATGATGGACTATGTAGTATGATTCCATATGATTCCTGAGTCAATGTCAAAGAACTATCAAAGCCCACTAGCTGAGAAGAACAACCCCAAGGTGGAAAAACATTTGGAACAGGGGATCTTCTCTACGACAAAGTCATCATAGTGCCATCATCATTGTCGTAGTTGATGCAAAACGTCCCTTGGTCCTTCTTGGACTTAGTCTTCATGATTTCACTCACAATCCTTTTCCATCTTCGTGCCATCTTCATGGGTTCGAGCAAAGCTTCGCACTTCGCTTCGCTCTGAGGCAACTATCCCTACGCCTCGTCATTCTTGGCCCCGCTCCCAGCATGGCCTCTGGCAGCTGCCTGCGAGAAAGTGGTGAACGCAACACGTCCCATTGACGGTGACATGGCAACAGGGTCGAGATATGTCCCGATGCGGGTGGAGTCTCCTTGGAGTCTCCTTGGAGTTTTCCTTGGAGTTTTCCTTGGAGTCTCTGGAAATTTGCCATGGTGACAGGTAACATGAGGTAAATATGAGAGATGAAGGATTGAAATACATTAAAAGGAATTGAAGTCAATTGAAATTTGGGCTGGAAAGAAAGGCTAGAACTTGCTAGAACTTGCTTGCAGAGTATCATGAAACGAATTGAATCTACAGTTAAGTCAGGCTTTCGAAAACAAGTTCGGAGTCTCTCCCTTTCTAGTGAAACCTCGACCTGGAGCTTGGGAACATAGAATTGCCAATGGAATGAGAAGAGCTGCAACTATTGGATCCGCAAAATATGGACGAGTGTGAATCGGGAATGTGGGAATAGACTTGTGACCGGCACGATGTTGCCGAAGGAAATATATATAGGTTGCTATCCAATTCTATGCATGGGTAGAGGTCACCCTACTCCGAGAACCAAAGAAGTACACATAGTACATAATTACATATTATCTGCGTTTGTATGCGTGCATGTCTTTAATGAAATTATCTTTAGGCATGCAAAAATACACATACGGACCCGGTTTAACACATATGATATCATGCAATGTAAGCAAAGGCAAGGTAGGACTACGTACTTCAATGTCATGTAACCTACCATGACATGGTACTGTAATGACATGTAATGCAACATAACGCAATGGAATGGTATTCAATGTAGTCTACTGTAGTGCAATGTAATGTAATGCAGTGTAGTGTCTTGTATGAATGTACGATTAATGTTTGTAGGCCTGTTCATCTGCATATGCATATACGAAGACACGTGATTCTCTATGCGAAACCAGCTCGGTGACTTGACAGAACACTTTTTGTGGACAGCGCTAATTTGATAACTCTTCAGTGTCATTTGATATGTCACCTTCGCAACAAATTGATATGTCCCTTTCTGGCTTTAGACCTCTTGTTGGGTGCAAGCTTGTTGATCAATCTATCTCTTGGCTGCCACGAGACACCTGCGACTGGAGGTCTGGCGGCAGCAGTCGCTATGCCCTACAAGCAGCCAGAGCAGACCTGCTTCGACATGTGCCCACGGGAAATAGAATGAATTCGGGATGGGATGATTCTATCATCTGAATTCACACGATATTTCCGTCGGCTAGATGTCAAAGCCATGAGATACCATACCGGTCTGCACAGACGCCACAAGTCTTGGACAATATGAATCGAGTTTGGCCGGCGACATGTGTGTTGCCGAGACTGAAGCGAATCGGAACATTTCTTGGCATCCCTGATTCACTACCCGGGTCTGATCACAGGATACGAAAAACTGGATTGGGTCGGGAGTTCATGTCAACAGAGCTGTGGTTTGTCTTCATTTGTTGGAAACCTCGTGCTATCCCGACCCTCCAGATGCCATGGTGACAAGCAACCAACCACTTTAGCTTTGATCTTGCTGTTCCCATCAGTAGCGATGGTATGATCTTGGCTGACAGTAAGGGCCACCTCTGATGAATAGACCGTCTGCTTTGCCTTCAGACAAATCGACTTGAGACATCTTAAGACATTGGTATATCGAAAAACCGTTTATGAATGCATTCTTGAATGGTAGTCAGGCAAGGTTTAGACAGGGTCATCTGGTCAGAACAGACGGAAGGGGTCAGGTTGGTGGGTAGCCAAATTGATTTAGCCCCAAGTAAAGCACAAAGGTTTGAGCTACAAGTGGTGTTCAATACAGCACGGGATTCCATTAACTACCCATACTACGGGTCACAGACTCTTGAGGACAACAGTCTTCTAAATTGGAAATAATTGGAATGATTATGATAGGTTTCAAACCAAGGGACAGATATGGTCCTGCAACAAGGAAAGGCATTTGGGTCCAGCAGTTTCCAGCATCTTGGAATGGAGATCTATAAATGGCTTTCCAGGTTTAAAGATTTTTGACAACAGTTCCATTTAATGGTGGTTCAACTTTGTTCTATTACTTATTGTTTTGGTTCGGTTGGCTTCACCAAATTTTACCTAGATAGTTCATAGATTAACGCCAGAGCTTCTTGGCTTATTGCGTGGATTGTATGCTTGCAACAAACAAATCACTTGCATGGACCGGAAGGACCATCTCCATTGGCTGAACTGGGCCTGCCCTTTGAGCCTGCCTTTAAGTTGTTACCAGGAAACTTTGAACACCTGTAGATGCAACTCAGAACCGGAACAGGTACACAATTTTCGTGGAGTGCGCAGACCAGACTGGCTGTGGTACTGGCTTAGCGTCACGAGCATGGGATTATCAGATGTGTCACTTGGCTGTTTAAAAGCCCGGGCAGTTGCTCCGGGTCAGAATCTTCCAAATCATTCAGTAGATGTAGAAATATGTAGAAGTCTTTCGGGGTCTTTGTAGAATTCTTCAGGAGTTCGTGTCGGGTCGGTTTTGATGCACTCGGTCTGACTTCGTCACCGAGGCACTGAAATTTTCTACGAACAGAACACTAACAACGTCAGCGACATGTTTCCACCAAGGCCATGAGATGGGAGTCACATGTCACTTGGGATCTGGGAAGCAGCAGAAGGTCACTGAAGAGTGCTCTAATTATTCACACCGTACCTTCTGAAAAGTGTGCCTGAAGCCACAACTCGTCGGTCTGGCAGGAACTGGACCATGGACAAGCTGAACGCCTACTGCATGAAGCACTATGCTGTGAAACCCGACCCAGTCCTGAACAGATTGCAGCACCTCAGAGCAGTGTTGCTGCTTAAAGAGTTGAAGAAATGGACGAGGGCCCCTGGCAACTGATGGTCCTTCCGTGAGCAGATGGACAGCTTCGCTTCAAGACATTCTGCACTGGTGATGACTGGTGATGACTGGTGATGGTATGCATGTCTTAAACTCCAGCAGTGTAGCTGTGACTCACCGGCTAGCGTACTTACTGCCCTACCAGATTGTATCATTGACATTCATTGACAACCCACAGTCTTTGTTAGACTAACAGTCTCGGATACTGTTTGAGGTTTGAGTGTTTGTTTGAGGTGATGGAGGGTACACCTGAGCAGGCACCCCATCCAAAGTGGTTCTCCCCCTCTCTGTCGGCAACACTTTGCAACTTCTATACTCTTCCTGTGTAGGCATTTGCAAGGATCTGCATCTGTAAGAGCTTCTAATAAGGGTATGTTCTCAAGCATCCGCTCTATCTATCCCTGCTTGCACATCCTCAAGTACGTGCTATGAGATTGGTTCATTTACATTCATTTAATAGAGTGTTAAGTTCAACATTCGATACATTTACATACATTTACATCCATTTACTAGATACAATGTTTTTTCACATTGATCTCCCATTCCAGTCCAGTTCCTCAGACTTTGTAGATCGCCCCACCTGAGGCTAGGGGGAATTGACATGAGCAGATCTGCCTCCAAAATCATTTTCTCAAACGGCCTGCTGGATCCGTGGTATGGAGGCCAGGTCAATGTTTGCAAACTGTGTGAAACGATCTGTGGCAAGTTCAACACCAGATGTGTCCTACCTTGTTGGCTCCTCAATCCGAATACCCGAGAAAAACACATGTGACAAAGTTTGGTTGTGACTCATGGGGCAGATTACCTTAGCCGCTCAGCTCATGATGGAAAGCGTGGCAAATCAGTATCACGAGGGGTGACACTGCGGGGTGAAGCTGCCAGGTGGATATCTCAAAAGCCAAGGAGCTACTCTCCCGGCGGTGCCCATCGAACTTGGAGTTCCTTGGCGGCTGAATCAAATCTGTCCCACTCACAGAGTGATTCACTCGGGCTGCGTCGTTTTGCCGCACTACATGATCTATTCAACTGGTGTGTAGCTGTATTAACTGTATACGCATATATAGATATATATATATATATAGTATATATACATATATATCTATATATGCATTTTTGGTATATATAGAGACTTTTAGAGATACATTGTAAGCAACATGCATGTACATTCAAATGGGTCTTGCACAGCCACAAGTACCCATGAGTTGGACTCCCAAATGACCTTCCGTCGTGAAAAACATTTGGAATTCGAGGCTGTGCAGTTTTGACCACATGAAAAAACGGGTTCTATGTCACAACCAAGATGGGGCCGCGACCACAATGTGAAAATGGTTGTAAAACTTAAGGCTAGAGATTGATTATTGGGTGTGCCACATTATGAGATCTCCATGAAAACAGCAGTCTGACCGTAGAGTGTTGACAGTGGAATATTGAATGACATATCAGGCATTGGGAAACCAACCAAGACCATTTTGCACAATCGCCCCGCAACATGAGTCAATCAGTTGTAAAACTTCTGAAAAGAATAGTATTCCAGTTGAACCACGTATGCATATCCAAACCATGCTTTCTTGCATGTAAGACAAATATGATCAGCTCCTCGTCTTCTCAGTTCTTAAACCGAGCAGGAAGCCACCACACACATCCTTTTGGGGTCGACATTGCGTAAAGAGTTGAGCTTCTGGGTTCCAGATGGCCGCACGTAGATTGCAGTGTGTGGGCCATGGGGCACTTGGTGACACCGTCGCAAAGACCAAGTGCAGAACTTCCTTCTGTGACTCTCCAGACTCAGCAGTTAGACTTTTGCTGCAAATCTGGGTTTTGTACAATACCAACACAAGTTCTTGACATTCACTTGAGCATAAGAGCTACTGCATGGTGTACAATCTACACGCCGTTCCCCACAGCTGGATGCGGGGACCCCAAATTGATGGTGCCGCATCCACTTTTGAAGGTATCTTTGAAACCAGAAAGCAGAACAACGGTGGTTGTATGAACATGTATAAACTGATCAATAGTTCATAATACTGTAGTGACTGCAATAGTCATGCCATGATCATCCCATGATTATGCTGTGACCACGCCGCCGCCGATGATGATCACGAGGGTGATGGTGATGATGGCACAATTTCAAAAACAATTAGATCATGTTAGATCACCGTGCGGATTTCTGGCCTTGCAGTCACCTGTCGCCGTGACTTGTTGAATGCCTCAAGTTGAGGCGCATCACCTCGACCTTCGTGAAGCAAACCCTTTGGATCCTGAGTGCGTGCGAAGTGCCCGAGCTGAGGCACAGCAGGGGGTTGGAGGAAGGGAGTCGCCAAACTTGATAGATTATGTATCAGCGAACCTTGATAGATTCGATTTTTTTCGAAGCGCGTTTCGCCAGAACAGACCCAAAACATGCAGTGTTTCCAGCAAATGCAGCAGGTGCGCCCACACGTGCACAGAGCGAAAGAGAGAGATAGACACCACCATATAGATGCATGATTGAAAAACACACACTGTTGGCAGACATGCACAAATGCGCATACATGCATTCGTACAGGCATACACACACACACATCCCTAGATACATCGTACATATGCCAGACCTGCAAAAAGTCAGGCCATGCGGCCTTGACGAGTCTCGACAATTTCACACAATTTCTTTATACATGATTATTATTGATTATTTACTTTTACAGTCTTTTTCTTTCTTGATTTCTATAGACTACGTTTCTTTAATTACTCTTTCTTCCACTGCTAGGAGAAGCGGCTCATCAGCAGTTGGCTCTCCAAGGGCGATGCGCTTTGCGAGTCTGCCGTGACCGAGTTGCTGATGTGAGCATCGCTTGAACTTCGCGACGATGAGCAGCCTGCGTGGCTTCCGGAAAGCGGTGGAAAAGAAATGCGCTACCAGAGAACTGGGGCCCGAGGGTATCTCACAGCACTGTACTGCAATCATTTACACGCAGAGGGATGTACAGATACATATATATATATATATACATAAATCAACATTTATTCGTATACATACATGTATATATATATATATATTTATACGCACATAACACGCACATTGGTACATTTATGATCATTTCTGTGTATACTGTGGTTGGTGGGAAGGGGTTCGGAAGCAATCGATCCGTATCAACGTGCTCAGCTTGATGGGTAACGTCTAGGTGCAGAACCCTGTGGGAGTTTTCCAAGCCAATGCCAGCTCGCCTTTTGTTCATTCGAGATCAGGTCTAGGGTACCTAGAATCGAATACAAGTGGAACCAGAGATGTGTTTCCCATTGAGTCTATCATTGAAAATCCATCGAAGATATTGTCCTGTTTAATGGGCCACGCCCGTGAGCAGATAGGGTAGCAATCACTGAAAATTCCTGTGATCCAGCTCATTGGTGGACTGGTTGGGTAGTAGATAAACATCCGTTCATGGAACACAACGGTTCTCATTTTCACTAGACAACCGACAAGGAGAGCGATCGACTGTGAGTATTCCTGCTTGGTGGTATAGCTTTGAAATTGAGTCAGAGAGAATTCACAATGCTTGAACATTTCGACTTTGACTTTCAAGGAAGGCGGCCCATGAACACAGCTGATGTTTTTGCAATGTAAAGATGTCGTGAACTGGCATTTTTTCCGGTCTTTGGTAAGTTATTCTACCCGTGATCAATCAAGTCACATGCCTCTACTGTGACGAACGCCATGGTATCAATTCATTTCTCATCCAATCCACTCTCATCCAATCCACTCTCCTCTTTAATGGGGCAGGTATGCAGAGAACGCCAAGATTGAAGCTGACATTCTCAGGGACACTCTGCAGAATGCTTGGGAGTTGGAAGAAAATGGTGGTTCCCGTGGGTAGGCAACCCGTGCATGCAGCCAAATCTCCACAGTTGCAGTTCGGTACACTATGGGCTCGGTCACCCTCCATGGGAGGGAGAAGATGTGAAATCCTAATCATATTGTGGATGCCTATTGGTAAGGAATCAACAGGAGGCACAAAAGAAATGGCTTGAGTGGTCCGGGTGACCGCTGTTGGAATATTCTGAGGATTTCACTATTTTCCTACATGCTTCAATGGAGATAGCGACAGATCAACTCTGAGTTCCTCCTGGACCAAACCCAGACAGTCTTGGAGTGGAAAATGCAATGAGTGTATCTGACTGTCATCTAAGTCATCTAAGTATCACAATTTTGAAATTGCCACTTTTGGTTTGAAAAGCGAGCACTGAGCACTTTTATGTTATGGCAAGCTTGGCCTCTTTAGCTCCTCAGGATATCAAGAAGGCAGATCCCCACGGCAAGAGGACCAGGACACCGTTGAATCTTCCTTGGGGCTGTCCACTTCCCAAGCCAAAGATCATCATAGATCCATGTGTGGGATGTGTGGGATGTGATGTACTGTACTCTCATGATGATGTACCGTGTGTAGTACATATCTGTGATTGTTGATGTGAAGTCATCGAGTCTTTGATAAAGGGATTGCTTTCATTGCTTTACGCCCCCCATGCCAGGAGTATCTCATCCTCTGTGCCAAGTACAGTTTGATTGATGACTAACAGGTGTTGGTGACCCCCGTGTCCTGCGTTTTGCACTCAATCTTTTGCGAATGAACATTCAATATGTTTCAATATCTTTCAAATCAGAAACCTGGCACGCGATTCAATCAGATTCAATCCATTGGGAGTTCATTTGCAAAGATTGTTTTCTCATCACCAAATTGGTCCTACGGATTCCTTCACGCTCCTACAGCTGCTGGGGACCCGTTGATGCACCTGGACAGGAGCGCCATCATGCTGGACACTTTCCTGTTCAACGGGTGAGGGCCTGAAGAGGTCACGTGCAGAGGTTTTCGGTCCTTGGGCAGTGCGACAGTATCGATTCATTTTGATTCTAACAGCCGAGACATGCCTAGACTATTTAGACCTGGGTCAAAATGAACGAAAATGATTTCGCTTTTGCTCAGCTCAAGTTGGCATATGCCAAAGCTGGGGCCAGGGCCAAGGAATTCTTGACGGCATTTGTCTGGGGCTATCCTATCTCCCTGAGCAGATACAGAGATTCTGTGTCTTGAGTTTATTTCGATTTGATGATCACGAATGTCCAAACAAGAACACATTGAACACATTCACTTTTTCAGCATGTGTTGCAACCACCGCACAGCGCAATGATTCTTACCTGTGCGGGCTGCAGTGGCCAAATCCTACACTGCATCGTACTTGTTGGAGATTTCTGAATGTAGTTGATCTGCCGGGCAGATTTTCATCCAGCAACAGCTACCCGTAGCCGTGGCCCAGCACAAGTGGTGCGAGGAATTTCACCCTTGGAGATCAAGGATCGATTCATTAGCTCCGTAATCCCAGCCTGATCATCTTCGTCCACAAACCCAACAATGCTCCCACATTGGATGAAACTGATATATGAATAGGGTTAGCTAAACAGAAACAGAGTAAGATGGAACCAAGACGGAGACTTTGAGGTTTGTCGGAGATAAACTGCTCCTGGTTCTCCAACTCGTGACTGCTGGATGGATGGGCTGGCCACTCTTGCCCACGTCTTGAGGCACTTTTGCCTGGTCTTCGAAGTTTGTGGCTGTTCACTCTATGATTTTCTCAAAGAGTGACCTGGTTTGAGCATGTTTGAGCTGGGTGGCATGGCTGCTTGGGGAAATACAACAGCCACCATTGAAACAGTGTGAAATTGAAGCAGGGTAATACGATGTCGTTCTGCTACCAGTACGCTAGTTTTGTTTTGTGCAGGTCGTCCCCAGTGATGGGTAGCGGGTAGCTTCTCATATTGAACGGCTGCAGATGGTGACTGGTGACTAAAGAGACACATGTGATGTGGAAAATGCAAGTTGCAGCATCGTATGACCAAAGCAGGAAGCATAAGTCATTGCCCGAGTTCAGATTCTGAGCTGGACCCTATTACTTGATTGTTACTCGTAGCTGAATCGATTGCAACTTGGAAGGCAGGTCATTGGTAGATTATTCGTTCCGTTCAAGGTAATTACTTGGTGAATGTATCAACCTGCCATCTCTTCAAAGAAGACACACATCAATGCCCGGCTGAATACTGCAGGGACAGAGCTTGTTAACTCATATCATATATCATATATCCATTACAGAGCAAGGAATGTGAACGGGGATTCGTTGGGCTACATTGAGCCTGCAGTTCTGGCAATTCTCACGCGGCCAACTGTGAAGGAAATCCGGTACTTTTTTGACCATGGGACATCCGTAACCACATTCATGTGGAGCTATGGATTTGCGCGGTGCTGATGTATTGAAAATGCATATCAATGAATAACATATCACTTTCACAGCGTTGGGTAGCAGCAGAATGTCACTTCACAAGTCTCCACCACTGGTCACTATCTCCCAGAGTTTTGTATGATTCTGCTTGGTATTGCATGAGTTCTCTCTGGCTATTTCGAAACGTAGGGGGTTCTTTGCAACCCTCCAAATCAAAAATAAAAAGTTTGAAGCCCAACTGAAATCCTTCCACCTTCGAAGTGCAACCACAACCTCTGCTTACTGTGCTTCACGCTTAAGGAATGATTTTCGAGGCTTTTGGATGGAGGACAGCGGTGCCGGATGCCATGTTTGCAATTAACTGTTGTGGAAAAGGTTGTGTCTTTTTGTCCAGGAGAGACCAAGATTGATGTGGGGATGAACGCATTGGTCTTCGCTTTCACAGCGTTCCACTTCGCTGTTTTGACCGCCCAATTATAAATTTCCCACTTCGATTCATCCTATATGTAGCCATTGCTTGACACCATCCAGGCATCCCACATCTTCCATGGTCTTCACAGGATATATTTTGGACTTGAATCTTGCAGAATAGTTGAACAATGTTGAACATAGCGACATGGCTCACATCTGCAGGATATCCAACAGTTTGCAGAGCAATCCTTGGATGCCTTGGGCTTTCTTCATAGTCGTCTACAGGCGCATTCCATGAGATCGGTGTGTTGGGCGTTCTTTTTCATCTTTGAACACTCTCAACCTGCCCCGACTTTGGATTCATGCAGTCAGTCCCAAAAGATTCCGAAAAACATCACTTGAGTACATCCAATAGTTTACAGAGTGCCCTAGTTGGAGATGAGCCGATCCACTTGTAAATAAGATATCCAGGCCCATTCTTGGGTGCTGCGCGGGTCAACGAGTAGAAGCGTGACGAAAACTGACCTCAGTTTGGCCTGACACAAACATATCACCGCTGAGAGTCTGAGAAGCCCAGCTCAGCAAAACATATGTTTTGCTCCCCTGACATCAGCTCCCAAGGAATTCTTGAGACCAGCTGATTAGCCGCCCTACCCAGAATGCCCAATGCCATTTATGGTCCTCCCAGAGACGTTCTCAAAACTAAACACAATTCAATGTCAATGTCATTTTCAGCAAGGTGGATGCCCTATCACCACCGCAAAACTCATAGTCTGTATCAGCATCGGATGCCCTTGAAATTACCATAGAATTTTCCGATTGTTTTCCTCTCGGATATCGATGTCTCCTCGATGTTTGCTGTGCTCAGATGACTCATACCGATCTGAAGCCGGAGAACATTTTGTTGGCGGCCAACGCGCCTCCACAACGGACCAGCTTCCCTCGTGAAGATGCCTGGAAGGCAGGGGACCAAGTCACCCAAGCCACGTGAAAATGGAAGTTCTTCTGTAACAAAATTTTGGTCAGTTTTTTTGAAGTTTTATATGTTTTCATTTTACTTGAAGTTATTATAGTATTTTGAAGGAGTGGTTTTCGTAAAGGAGTGTAGTGGGAGACCCGGGAGACCTGGGAGACCTATACAGGAGATTCGACTTGTTTGTGCACCATTTGTGGACAAACTGGTGCGACCATGAGACACGTTGCGCCAGTCGGTAGTGATGGGCAACTCTTCCGTGTCAAGCCATGGATGGTCTCACATGTCCACTCAGAGGATTGTTTTCAAATGTAATCCCGGTGATAGTCATTTCAACCGTAAAGGGCTTGGATTGAAACAAAGCAATTCAATTGATCATTCGATGGAAATCATGTTGAATAGATCGCACACCAATGATAGAAATACAAAGAATGCAACAAGTCATCCAATTACTCCGGACCTCTGTTTTTGTAGAAAGGACAGACACTAACATTTTAGGAGCAAAGAATGAGGTTAGAAACGCTACCACCAACAGCAGCAGCAACAACAACCAAGACAACACGACAGTAATCACAATCGCAAGAACAAACACAACAAGAACAAAAAGGAAACAGAAGAAGAAGAAGAAGAAGAAGAAGAAGAAGAAGAAGAAGAAGAAGAAGAAGAAGAAGAAGAAAAAGAAGAAGAAGAAGACCATCAGCAACCACTCAAGATCTTGGGCAGCCATACAGGATCCACAAATCCTACGCTTTCCCTTCAGTCAAAGCTAGCTGCAAAGTTGTGGCGATGCTGTCGGTCAGAAAATGTCCAAGGGTCATGAAGAAACACAGATACACCCTATCAAAGCGAGATGCTTGTTTCTTTTTTGCCAAGCCACTCACTGTGGGAAATAAAAACATTGAGAGACACCCTAGATTCAAATTGTTGGTGGTTGGTTTCTTCAACACTACCAGATCGCCCTACGGTTCAACAGTACCTGATTGCGCTAGATGATCAGCAAGACTGTGAAGATTTGTTGACCAACGCCCATCCGAATCATTTTCAATCCGTTTCAACAAGTTGCTTTGGCACTGCAAGTTCCCAAGCATGGCAGCATGGCCTGCCATTTGCCCCAGGAGAAGAACAAGTCTAAGAGTAGTCACACGCCAGGATCTCAGCTTTGAAGCCTCTGGAAGTGGCAAAAACTCTGCACCCTCCATCAGCATCTTCCGAATTTGATGATTCTTTACTCGAATTCTTTTTATATCTTTTTACTCAAATTCTATTGTAATTTTTTTACTCGAATTCTTTTTATTTATATCTTTTTCTTCTTTTGGAATGTTTTGGATGCGGCATCAAAAAATGATACTTGTGTTTTGGATTCCTCCCCCAATGTCCATCACCCCTACATGGGCCGGGGTTTTGAGGCACAGCCCACCGACCCCTTTTTTTGTGTTTTGTTGGCATAGATTGTGCTTTTCAGTTCAAGACCTGTTGGGTCCTCTCCTGTTCTCATTCTACTTCCCGTCCTTTCGTCCGGGAGCAATCCCGGTAGAACGGACCCGTGTGGAGAATACCATAATCCATATACCAATGCTGATTCAAAATTTGAGTTCCATTTGTTTGCTCAAAGTCCACGAGTTCCATTGATCCTTCAGGGCTGCTCCCAGGTATTTGCGACCTGTTCGTGCAGACATTAAGCTGATTGACTTCGGCAATGCCACGTGAGCCTCTTTTTGTGTCCTGAGAGAGATGCCTTTGAAAAAAGGGAAGTCCCTGTAAAGGGTAGACTCGGATGGTAAAGTCCTTCAGATTTTTGAAAGAGTGAAGTCCTCTATGACTTGCGACATCTTGCAGGTAGACTGAAAGATATACTGTAAGCCTCGACAGAGACGGAACATGTCAAACCCAAGTAAGCATAAGTATGCATACAGTATGCATGTATGTGTATACGCACATGCACAGATATATACTGTAGACACATTTCATGGCACTAAACAAATTGGGCATGCTGAGTCAGTATAGTGGATTCAAACATTCAATCAGAACTTTTAGTTTTGTGAGTTTTACTCTGGTTTAGGTCATTGTTCTTGAACGTGATTCTGGTATTTTGCCGATTTGGCATGCCTTGCGTTTTCAGTTTGAACAACGTCCTTTGTTTCTTCCTGTTCTTGAAGTACTTTCTCAAGTCCCTTTTCCTCGGCTTGAGCTCCATCTCAGAAACCCTGCTTCTATTTGTCCAACTAGCCTTGTAGCAGGTGTGATGCCACTTCTTGTTTGTTGCGCGATGTTCCTTGATCTATATAATCGTTTCCATTGATTGTCTGTCATCCCTGCACTTGCAAGATCAATCCGTTCACTGAAAGCATGAGCAGCTGTGTACTCGTACAGGTCAGAACTGTTGAGTTGAACTTTCGTCTTCATGGCTTTGACCTGCTCCGCATCGATTATCATTCTGTAACACGTTGAAGGTATGAAGATGAGCACCATTCCTCCATCATCAACACGAGACAATACAGAGGTCCTGAGGTGCACGCGCTAAAGGGGTGCAAGAAGGGCTCTTTTTCACCGGTGCCAAAGAGTCACATTGCAATTCAATAGATATAACCAGTGACCAATACGCATCCCTGGTCGCATATATACTGTATACATATGTATACATGTACAAGAAATGCTTGAAGAATCATAGGTGACTGCAGGAATAGGGACAACAGTGGCGTGTGCTTTACTCTTCAAGTACTCCAACTGCAGGAGCAGTCAAGTTGCCTTAAGAACGTTCGGGCCTATTTGCGCCAACCAAAGTATGAAGACAAGACAGTTCAGCAAAGGATCTCAAGGTTGATTCAGAATGATTCAGACATTCCAAGCATGGGAAAATCTGACAGGGAAAGCTGCTTATTGGGCTGATTGGTTTGGCGAACGGTCGAGCAACTGGAGGTGATCCTGTCCATGGGCTGGAACGAGCTCTCCGATGTTTGGTCTATGGGGTGGGGAGCTGTACTGGGGGGCTGCGGCGCCTTGCGATTCACTTTTCAGGTATCCGTGTGGTGTGGTGCAGTCAAGTATGCGGACATTCCCCTTACCCTGCCACCTCAGCTATCAGAGTTTCAAAGGATTTCTTTTCGCTAAATCAGAGCGGTCCTCTTGTGGTTCCAGTTTTAGACTTTTGTTGAGAGATTCAACATGAGGTCTTTAGAATATTAACATACATGAATAAGTGTTTTGACAGTAAAATGAATACACAATAGTTTCAAAATCGGTTTTGAGGGGCACTCATCCAAAACATATTTGATTACTGTTTCCAACTTTGAGGATTCTAAGTCGTGATATTGGGAAGCCCCCAAACTCATATCGCAGAGGGGTTGATGGTCTACACACCTTCATGGCAACCTGGGTTTGCCAGTTGTTTGGTGTGCTAATGTCGGCAAGCTGGGAAACCATAGGAAACCATGCAAAGAAGAGAGCAACAAGTAGCGCCGCAGCAACTTTTGTAAAACACCAACTGTTTGGGTGCTGCGATCGATCCTGATTGTAAAAAAGATATTGGGATCTGAAAGATCTCCTTATGGCGAACTTATTCACTACGTACACAATCATTCAATGTATATACTGTATTCAATTGTTGTGGAACTCCACCCCACTTTGGGAGTATGCGAGACCCCTCAATCCAACCGCTCAGCTATTTCAAGGATATGTTGAATCTGGAGCCCCAAATTCGGGATTACAACTTGACTCACCAGGTTTTGGAAGGTGTGCTGAAGGGGCTGTGTGGGAAGCCAGTTGTACTCAACATGCAATATAGACATAGAATGATATAGATAGATTAGATGGTCATCCCAGCATCCGACTATTCTGAGGGGATGATGTCGGGTCTGGCGCTGTGTGCCTATATGTGAACATCCGAGTCAGCAACCAGGATGTGATTCAAGCAGTTCTTGCCGTTTCTTTTCCCAAGTAGGTACTTGTTGTGTATGTGTCACTTCCTACTCCCTGAGTTATGTACGAAGCCAAAATTGCTCCATGTATCCCTGGGGCCAAATGACGTGCTCAACACGATGATTCGTAAACTTCACGGCTACGACACGGTGGATGGAAAGTCAAGATGTGTCAAGAACTTCGCGGGGCAAAGTTTTCTGCTCTGAAGCTTGGCAAAGCTAAGAGCTTTCTGAGCTTTCTGAGCTTTCTTTTTGTACTGCTCCAAACCACAATTTTATTGGATTAGTAATGATTAGTCATGTTGAGTATTGCCAAATGTGTCTTCAAGACCATTGATATTTTGTTCTATGGACTGCATTGGGATTTTGAGGGAGTATACTGAGTAGGTTCATTCTCTCTTGGTTCTCGATACTCAAAGCCAGGACATGCTCTACGAAAAAGGGGCGAGCATACAATTCGGGGACTGCAGAGATAGCGATCGATTTTTGGGTATGAAAAAACACATCAATATGTCATTGTGTCGTTTGCGCCAGCTTTATGTTGATGTCCATTCTCCATGTTGCAATGCTTGCGCAGGTCGATGGTCACAGATTTGATTTGCTCGGAATCGACCTGCCATCCCCTCCCCTTGGAGCCCATGGAAAACAACCTTAGACGACCTTCATGTTGATGGAATCCCCTTGGAATTCGGAACGAATGATTTGGCTGAGATGGAGATTGTGATGGCAGTATGTGGCAGTATGTGCCAGTCTGTGGCAGAGCTCTTCAGCTTTCGAAAACGCATTCTTTTCTCACTTGAAGTTTTTCTTTGACGAGATGCAGTGCTCTGGCCACCACACAAAGTGCTTTTACTTTGCTTTGGAATGTCATGTGTGAAACATACAACTTTATAGGTTACATGCTCTAGGCATGAGGATTCCAAGCAACATGCCATGAAGTTGAGGGTCTCAGTTGACATCCCATGCTATTCCTCTTCTCCGGTAGATTGACTGGTGACCATCAACGATGTGCAACGGGCAAGACATTGCGGTGGATGGAAACACACTCCGATGCCATGCTTCCTGTCGTCATCACATCCCTGCTTTGAGTGTCAGGAGCTATGATCCTGAGGGTCAGGACAGGGTCTTTCACTGTGACAAGTTAAGACATTTAACGTCATTTACAATTTGTTGCCCGAAGAGAGGCAGCATTTTGGAGGAGTGCTACCGACTCCAGCTTCATGACAGCTTGAATGAGCTTGATGTGAACCGTTTCGCGTTTCGCTTTCCACGAATCGATGAAGTTCTCAGCTGGAGTTGTTGTGCAGGTGGTGGAGAAGAAGTTCAACGGCCAGAGCTTTCCAACAGATCACCATATCGGGTAAATCAATCCTGGAAATGCTTTCAGACTTTAACACAGTGTGTAACACACTGGCAAAATGACTAAGTTCTGCATTGATACTAAGTCCTTCGAGTCTTCTTGTTCGGCGCTTCTTATCAGCCCCAGTTGGTCAATTCAGTGTTGGCTTCATCACATTTTGCTGCACCAGATTCTGCTATCAAAATGTTTGGTCAGATGTAGATAGCTGGATCTTTCTGAGCCCGTAAAATACGCGTTGTCTATGTGACCTAGGCATCGTCACTGTCGACTAGTTTTAGAACGATGGGAACTGTATCCATTGCTCTACGTATACCTACATGTGGATTACAATATCCACATTATGTAATGCTCAAAGATCTTAAAGGCTTGTTCTTTTCTGCTTGCCAACCGGTTTGGGGACTCTTTAACAATATACAGAAGACGCTGATCCAACAGCCATGCTCACAGACCAGTGTTGCCACAGACAATGCACAGCAGATTGCATCAGACAAGCGCCACCAAGTTTTTGAACAAAAAAAGTCTTGGACTTTGAAAGAACTTGTTCCTGGCCAATGTCCCCCCAATCAAAAGCACTGAGATTGGAGTGCCATGATCATGCCTCATCCGATGTAATGTATCCAGTAGTCGCAGCTGATCTGTAGATTACTGGGTTCAGGCAGGTACCTCGTATGACTTCAAGTCATTTCAAGTCACCACGTGCACCTTTCGAAGTTGGACAAACTATCCCCCTCAACATCCGTCCCAATTGAAGCAGGTCAAAGCACGGTTCATGGATTGTGAGTCACTGTGAGTTTGAAGGGAAACAGTTCAGCAATTGCCAAGTTCTTTTTGTGCAACTCCAGTTTCGAGCACTGCACCAGGGAGATGGATCCAGTACTCCAACTGTAAAACTTCCATTTCTTCAGTGAAATCCAATGCATTCTTCTTTCCCCGGGTGTGAAAGCGCCGACAGATGCATCCTCATGGAGCTTTACACTGGAGAGCTTCTCTTCGGCACGCATGAGAATCTGGAGCACCTCGCTCTGATGGACAGCGGGAGTGGGCGAACCCGCTCATAACCTATGGAATCAAAATCTACTACTATCCACTGATCCACTCCTGTCCACTCCTATCGACTCCTATCCACGAGTTATTCAATGTTTTCCTGTTGGAAATGATGGACTTCTTGCGATTTGGATTCCCATTTGGACCACTATCATCAGAACCTTTGAACTGGACTGAGCAATCGTAGCCCTGAGATGTCTGAGATCGACTCGCCAGGAGAGAAGCTTGGGAGATTTTTCCAAGATGCTCTCGCAAGCTACTGGCGCGTCCAGGGACAAGTGACCAGGGCCCAGGGCCAGACGTGTGGCATCGGCATCTGCGCTGAGGATGGGTCAATCAGCTTGGTGTCCGATAAGATATCGAAACTTAGGGTTTACTATGTGTACTAAGTTCACTCCGTTTACTACCAGTTACTACCTTCTTCACAAACTTTTGCATCTCATTTGTGCATTTCGCAAGAGCGGCAACGTTGACACGCGCTTTCACCTACAGTATTTTTCATTCCCCAGCTGCAGTAGCTCGTCTCTCTGCGGATAGAAGGCTACCTGGGTTGTCTTGTGAGGTACCTGACGAGAGACAGACATGGCGGATGGAAGCTGAATTGGCTGCAAGCTCAGCATCTCTGGGAATCCTGTGGCAGATCCTATGCCTAGACCATCCTATACCTGGAGGATGTATGAGGAGCCTTGTCATCACAGACTATTACCAATTTGTTTTAAGCACCAATTTTTTCCCCTGCAATGAGTTCGATTTTCTTGAATTTCAGGAATTCAGCCGCAAGATTTGAAACAAAAATTGTTTGATTAACTGTTGTACTGAGTTTTACTGCTTGGTATATGGGAGATTCAGGGTTTTTGCGTTACAGCATGTTATAACATTATCCAGTCTATCATCTAATGGTATGGATTGAGGCTGCGGGCAACCTCCAAGCAGGAAGTTCAGTAGTTCCACTCTTCCTCACAACTGTTGATGTCCATGAGTTGGGTCTCTAATTTTCATTTGTGGTTCCCCCTCCTTTGTTGATGTCTACGTATCAAGAACCCGAACGTTGCAGCAATGCAAGTGGGCAATCATTTGTGGGTCCCGACTCATGCCCCAAGCAATCTTTTTGCGGCTGTCCCCTAGTGCTTGGACGCTGATTCTTGGGAGTACAACTTACCTCATTTCGGTTTGTCCCATGAACATTTTTGCCGCTAAAGTCACGAGGGGTTGGTTGTGCCTCTAAAGCCCACACATACCGACAAGTATCCCCGCGTATTGTATCCACACGTGCTTGTTGGTCTTTTGGTCTCGTAAAAAACCGTAGAGACATCACTATGTTCAGGTTGTTGACTTCAACCAATCCAGATCTCCCCCATTTCGATCCATTTCTGGGGGCCTTTGCCCAGGCCGGCTGGAGCACAGTCGCGTTCCTCGGAGAAGCATGTGAACAACCAGGCAGGCTCCAACTTCAAAGCAGGGCTGGGCCCGCCTTCTCTCCCCACTTTGAACTTAGAAACTTTTCGAGATGAAGGCATAATGCTTTCCAATGGGTTGGCGAGACAGCGACGTGCTTAGTCCCGAATGTAAGGACCACAGATGGGTATCTTCATGTATCTTCAGCTTCGACGATTTGAAACATTTTGAGGCATCATTTAAAGCATGGTATGAGGTAATGTACCTGGTATCCATCCTTATGCGCCGCCACCTTATTGCAGTTGCCGCTGGAAAAGATGGTTCCCTCGAAGCACACAGTCTTCGCGGACTTCATAGGTGCGGTGGGTGCCGGATGCCTGGTGTCTGCTGGTGTGGTGGCTATGATGGTGGCAACCACTTTGATGAATTAGGCACAATTCTTGAAGTGTCAGGCAATGAAAATGATAGCAGGTTCTGGGGAAGCTGTCCCTAAGTCAAAAGTCTATACTCAATATTGAAAGCAGCTTAAATTGATTTGCTCTGAGCTATCCAGGTTCTACCAGAGGTTGATTTTCTGAGTAGAAAGCTTGGATTCCGATGATGGTTCACTGAAGTAGGCATGACAGAACATGCATTAGAGAGTAGAATCAATCCACAGTGACCAGCTGGCTTCGCATGTTGAGACTCCAACTTGCAACTTCGAGTGTAAGGAAGACCGTCCATGACTGGCCTTTCTATTTGCTCAGAACCTGGGTTGTGTGCCTTGAGACATCTTGAGACTATGTGAGAAGATGGATACCGCTGATATGCACTAGGTGGTAGACACCCGTCTCGGTTTAAGGCACCTCCACATTGCCGGCGGTTGGCCCCATTGATATGAAGTTTTGTCACTGGACGAGATTATCCCATCGGATTGAAATCCACCAGCTGCATTGATATGGGCTATAGCATGCTATGGCACTTTCGCTGACACAATGCGCTTCTTAAATCTAATCAGCCCAATCTATGAACACCGTCCTGGCATTCGCACTCCAGCCAAACGGTTACCCAAAACAGGTATGAAAAAGTGCCCAGAGCCTGTGCACTACAAATTAACGAGTTTCCTTCAATGAAACTCATTTTCAGATAGTGACATGCACCAAAATGTTAAACTCATGTGAAACTGAAAATCCAGTTTGTTGTGCACATTTGCAGGACGTTTACTGACCTGCGACAAAAACAATCGACCGACTGCGAAACAGGCAGAGGGATGTGGGGACTCCGTCAGGTCAAACGACCTCAGGGACGGTTTCTTTTCATCGGAAACCTCACACTTTGCCTAGGAGTTGTGCAAAGAATTATATAGGCGTGCAGTAGCAGTGGGTACTGAAAGATCCATTGGGTCATGGAACTCGTAAACTGAGCATGCTGTCCGCAGGCTATGGCAGCTCCATAACTTGCAACAGCGATAAAGAATCTTGAAAGATAGCATCTCAATACATCTCATAACGTGCTGTATTCAAGAAACCACATGTTACATATATACACGTTCTCATAACTCACTAAACTGATATCATGTGTCATTCATTGACATACATGATCATACTATGTACTACACATGTACTACAGATGTAGTCTATCAAGGTGTCATACGATGTTGACCTAAAGACTCCTCTGAAGTTTCATGTTTCTATTCCAATTGAAGTTTGAATTCAAAGGAACTTCATGTTTCATCGATACCTTCCGCTGCGTCATTCCCTCATGCTGCATCAGGCATTGAACCACCGGTTCCTCAAAGAGTCTCTCCCTGAGTGACATGGCACGGTGGCACACCCCCTTGCCGTTTTGTACACAGTTGCCGGGGTGGCTCTGTCGGTAGGGAAACACTTCACCCTGGCCGTTGTTGGCCAGTGCGTTGCAGGCAGTTCACACTTCATGTTTCTATGAAGACAAGGGACTTTCTTGGCGCATTGGTCTCCAATTACTCAACAGGTCAAATTTGCCAATTCATTACTTTACACATCAGTGGTAAATCCATCGGACAAAATGGACAAAGTGAGTTGAAGTGAAGAAGTTGAATGAATTGAATGAGTTGAGTAATCGGAGCAATCTGAGCAGCGCTTAGATCTTTGAGCTGGGCCATTCTAGCGAGCTCCATGCATCTCCATGCTATCAGCTGTCGGCAACGCACTGAAGAGAATGACACAGAAGGCAGAATCGGCAGAACCTCGAGTTCAGAAACGGCTCAACTGCCTGGCTACCCAAAATCAGAAAAGGAAAGCCGCCCGAATTCAAACTGCATTAAAGGCATCAATTACACGAGATATTTTTACTGTAATGGTTTTTGATGCAATCAAAAGACAGGAAGACAAAAAGGATCTGTATCAAAGGCTATGAGGCTGCACCTGGGCGCCATTCTGGATGTGACTATGCAACACCGTGTTTGTGTACCATTCTTTCACACCTATATATTATATGTATATAGATATATTACGTATTTTTGCGCATACACATCAAAAACAAAACGTGCATACATGCAGTTGCACAAACATGTCAAGATTGCCGTAAGAAATCCTGTGAAACTTGGATGTCAATGCTCCTGAATGGGCTTTTCCAAAACAAGAGATCGCCCGACCTCACCCAAAGCATTTCTTTGAGCTAGATAGGGTGTTTAGTTGTTTCTCCTACATGCGAGACAAATACTGACAAATAGATTGCCAGGTGCCACTGCAACAGCAGAACTATGTGAAGCATACTGTGGCCTACAAATTATAAATGCTACCGGGACGACCTCACGTCCGCGACTTTGCCAGGAAGAGGAGGGTAGCTCAACAAGAATCCTTCGGTTCGCAGCATCTTTGTGAAAATCTCCCCCGTCTCCTGCCTTCATGCTAGGTTCGCCTTGGCCAAGTTTGGGTGATGATTGTTTGCAATCTCTTTCTTGGAAGTTTTTCACTCGGGTAGACAAGCACAGAACTTATTCGAGGATTTGCAATCTCAATATGGCACCAGACAACGTGCTTCTGAGTGGAATCCATGCTGAACAGTTTGACAAAAGAATGAGACTTTTTAGGGTATAGACTTGAACCCCCGGGGGCGCCCCACTTTAGAGCAGTCTTTGATGTCCAAGACGATGGTCAGATGCCATCCCAATGGGGTGATCTTACAGAGCTTTCCCAACACAGAGCGAGGTTCATGTCACAAGTTTCCCGAAATTCGCAGCCGCTCCGAGCGTCGGGGTCTCACTTGAGTCCTTGCAGCCGCTTCGCCTCGGTGTTTGGTTGGAATCATACAACACAGGTGTGTGTGAATTCTAAAGTTGTAGACTCTTGAGTTTACTCTTGTTGTAGATTCCAGTTCTGATTCCTCTAAAGACTTAGTTTTCCTGTGCATTCTCTGTTAAAACATTAAAGCATTGCATTCCTCAGGGCACCTTATGGAGGGGTGGTGCTCCATCAATGGCATGGATCGCCCTGGAATGCACAACCTGCCTGTCCACGAACAACTATTCGACCACAAAAGTGTACACAGGCGGACCAAGCACAGCTGTGAAGCATCTCGAATATTTTGCACATCCCAAACTGTTTTGGCTGAATACGCAAACCTTCCACCTGGTTTCCGCGACGATCACCAGCCCACTGATAGTCGACACTGGTAGGAAGAAGTTACGGTTCCAAGACGATAGCTTGTTGAAGTCGAGCTATCTAAGCCAAGACCTCATTTCCATGATGCAGTCATCCAGTCAAGTGAATGGCTACCTGCTGTCTGTCACAACAACCAAACACCGACATCCAAATGGGAGAGGAAACACAACAGTTGCTCGACTGTGGGACGCCAGTGCATCCCTGGGTAGAAGCTGCTGCAAGTTGCTACAAGTCAAGGTGGACTGGATGAGGATAATGTAGGGTTACAAGCCACTGGGTGCCTAAACCAGCCGTTCAAAGTAGAACATAGCTGAAATTAGGTGTCCTTCCTTCAAAATAGTTAGTACTTCTCAACAGTAGGCTAGCCTTGAGATGCACAGGACCAGTGAAGATCGTGGCCTATGACATATGCTCGGCTGAATACTTTTAATTTCATCTTTGGTATCATTGGATTTGGGGAAACTTACCTCCCCAAAGAGCAACAAAAGATCAGGTGCAACATAATATGGTGCAATACTGCTTCGAAAATTTGTGCAGACGACATTGCCATATTTCTTTTCTATCCATATCAATTGCAGACATCGGAAGTTCGACCAGACTCCAACAGCTGAATTTAAGCTTTGTTCATTTGGTGTCGATATTGAAAGCAAACATCAACTAGGTGACCCTGTCACCTGGACTAGGGACGTAGAGCAATGGACAATTCTATCGCCGTGTTGGCTGACCAATGTCAAAAGATTCAAAAGGAAATTATTCAGTTATTTTGTTCCTTGAGAATCCAGAAGCCATCCAGTGTCTACACCAATCCATGAAGGAGAACTCAATTTTGGTGGATTTTCGGGCACCCCTAGATTCAAAAACCTTGAGACTGCCAAGCATCTTTGTCCCCTTGCCTTAATGCAGCACGACTTGATGGATCTCAGCCTCGAATTGTCTCCGCAAGGTCACTGGCACACCATGAAAAACAGTTTTTTTTGGTGTGACAGTATGTAGCTTCGCCTCTGATAGTGCTAACGTGAACGAAACGTCACATCCTCCCATTGCAGCTGTCGGTTTCTCTCTGCAGGTTTCACCTAAAACCCATGAATCGCATGCTTGAGTTGTTTGTCGTTGTATTTGATAGCCCCAAAGTGTGAATCAAATGAGCATGTTGATGCATCGCCTTTCCCGTGATCATCCGCGAGCTTGGTTGTCCGGATCACCGGAAAGGTTTCATTAGTTCAATGAAACTCGAAGCACCTCAATCGTTTTTGCATCGCTCTGTGAGACTATCAGAGAGGCTCGAAGCGCCCGAATCTGTGTGATTTGTGTTGACGCATTTGGCAGCAGCATCCGCTGAAGTACTCCCAAGATCTCCACAGTTCCAGCATGGAAGTCTGTTGATGTCTGTTGTATCCGTGTGAATTGAGCTATCATGCAACCTGGTTGCACAATGACTGAGTTGCACAAATTTGCACATTCAAAGGAATTAGTTTTTGAGGATCTTTGAATGTATGTTTTTTAGAATTCTATTTCCTGAAACAATATTCTTTTTAATTTCATGATTTCAATGGCTCCAGGGCATTGCAGGGCTCCCTGTACTCAACTGCGATTGAATGCTCAAGCTCACCGCTGTCAACTTCATCCTCTTCGCGAAGACTAGTTGGGGTATTTCGGTCGGGTAGACCAGCGTATTATATGATTGTATGTGTTCAATATGAATCAAACTGACTGGGTCGGTTTCAAAGTGATTAAGCCTGAAAGCTGAATTTCGATATTTAGCTGCATATGATTTTTTACCACACGACGAGAGTTGCCCTCTTTCCCGAAACCTAAAACCTTAAAGCCATTCCTAAAGAGGCTCGTGGGTGGAAAGCATGCTTTGAGTTCCTATGAAGTGTACACGTACATTAGCCTGTGCATGTACTTGTACAGTGCATGTCACGCGCGCATACCGTCATAGACACAAAACTGATTCTATACCTTTGTGTATAGTGCGATGTACAGATCGTATAGATCGTATAAACATTTCATTTTTGCCCACCCATAGAAGGACGACAATCGCATGGGCGTGCAGAACTGCCTTGAAGGCCGTGAAACAATCCATGCCCATGCCTGTACTGCCACGAACTGAGCATCCCCAAACCTGGGGCCTTTTGGGCAGTATGATGATTCAGAAAGATGAAAGAACAGCTTTTGCTTGCTTCCTTGCTTGCTTGCTTGCTTGCTTGCTTGCTTGCTTGCTTGCTTGCCTCCATTGAGTGGTTTATCGACAACTGTTTGAACAGAAAATGTCGTGACCACTGCAGTGTTAGTCACAGTCTTCGACTGCACGCAGGGGGTTGCTGGCCGTGGCGGTAGGATGGAAAAAAACATATGGATGCTTATGGAATCTGCTTCTGGAATCTTCTGATGGAATCCTATGGATGCTTTGGAGGCAGCTTATCCAACCTTCAATGTGAAGTCATAGCCCTGCACTTCAGCGGACGGGCGAGCGCGCCACGTTTCACTTGGACCGGCAAGCCGTGATGGTCCTGGTGGAGAAGCTGGGGCGGTCCAGACTGGACCCCAAAGCCAGGAGCCTTGAAACGAAACAGTTCACCATTCCCGAAGTGTCAGCAATTCCGAATTGAATTGATGCGGGGTAACCTTTTGATGCAGTTGATGAGTAATTTCTTCGGGTACGAGTATTTACATGATGTGTTTCTGATCGTTTTGCTACTTGTAGGCATAGGGTATCAGAACCAGCGAATGACTGGACTCTGACGTAAGAGGATGCGGCACACTTTCCAGGTTGAGATGTTTGTGCCACCCAAGTTTGCCATGCCAATTTTTGATTTGTACACACTTGTATTATTTTCTGAAAAGTGAACTTGCTGGCTCTTGAAGATGATATGGTATCAGCAAGAAGCATGGGTGATGGGAAGCAAAAAACATGAGGTATGTCATCCAACAAAGATGTGGAAATGTTCAGATGGTAGCATGTGGCACAATAGATACATTCATATCTATTCCTCTCGGGAGGTTGTTAAATCAGGCCATTCAGAGCTGCAAAAGCACCCGTTTTTCGGTGCGAATGGTGGGTACTCAACGTGCGACATCGTGGGATCTTTAATTGGCTTTGAAAGTCATGCAACAGGTAAGAGGTATTAAGAGGTATTAAGAGGTATTAAGAGGTATTAAGAGGTATTAAGAGGTATTAAGAAATATTAAATATGGTATTGAGAGGTGTCCATAGGTGTCCAATGTTTGTTCAGCTGAGGGTCCAAACGCTGTTTCGGGTCAAGTGCAACAGGGACTGCCATCATCGACTCCACCGATTTCATACCTTCGGACAGCGGTCCGCCGGTATGTCTTAGAAAAGACGTGCAGCTGGTTGGAAACTGTGGTCAGTCAAGGGGGAGCTGTTGATCCACTTATTCGCAAGTGGGCGTTTCCAAAAAATCCAAAGTTTGGCAAAGCACGGTGGCCATGGCCTTTTCTGCATGAGAGCATTGGGGCAGCATTGGGGTCAGTTTGTAGCGCGTGGTTCATACTTTCCAGACTCTAAACCCATGCGCTTCTGGGGGGAAATCAGTGCATTTTTGACCAAACTGATTATGATCCTGGGTAATGTCGCTTCCATGTGCCTTGACCCAGAACCAAACCTTCACTTTTGCATTAGAACATCAAGCTGAAATCAAGCTTATTCAAGGTTCCAGATGTAGGGTCTTCTAGGTGTGCCTTGTCAAAGAACTTCCCCCGGGTTGCTTTCGAATGTTCCGGATTGATAGGCTCGCGTGCTGGCTCTCAGTGTCCACCTTTTCTGCATGTCGATTTGCATGAGAGGAACTGCCAGCTACGACAGGCAGCAAAGACATGTATAAAGACTTTACGGCGAGACCTGAACTTTGGCATGGCTTGAACGATGATTGGGGTGAGAATTCTGTACAGTTCGAACATGCTTAAGCCAAGTTAGCATGCAAAATCAGACGAGGTGATCGTTCGCATGGTTGCACATTCCTATCGAAGTATGCACAACATTGTATAAACACGTGCTAAGCTGATTAGATGTAGCTAAGATAGCTAAGCGTAGGCCTTAGAATGCCTTAAGAATTCCTTAGGCCTTTCCAAAAAAGAAGCAAAGAAAGGGAACAGCACAGCGCTTCACCGGTTCCGCTCCATGACTCTGCCCAGTTTGGCGTAGCGCGGCATGGCCTACAGAGGTAGAGCTGGCGGTGTCAATCGATATGTTTGAATTCAATCTATATAGGTTTCTTATATATGACTGCTTCATTCATTTCATTCCAATTTCCAATCGAAATTAATTAGTCTATTTAGTCTAAGGTACCGTAGACTATATCATACTATTAGTCACATCTAATTACTCTACAGTAAGAACCTGTAATATTTCAGTCATTGCTTGTTTCAGAACGTTTGATGCAACTTGTAAAGTACTCCCATGTCGGAACTGTGAATATGGCAGAACCCCAAACCAAATGCTTTCCTGGTAGTTTTTCTTTTTGCTCCACCAGGACTTGAGGCCGACGCAATGATTGGCCATCTCCCATCATGTCCCGTCATGTCCCATCATGTTTCCAACTACTTGCCACTGCTCGATTGCTCAGAGGGACAAACCCATTGCAGGTGATTTGAGTGAACGAGACCTTCAGGCGAAGCAGGGATGTGAGATCAACGGAGAACGCAATTGCGCACATGCCAAACACGAATGAAAATGATGCACATTGATGCACTATCATTTTGGAGTCAAGCCTTTGAAGAGAAGGATTTGCTCACCAGCCAACGGGCGATAGCTTGGTAACTGAATCTGGGGTGTATGAATGCAACCTGACCCGTGGCCACTTGGGAATTGCAGAAATACTGTATCTATGATCACCAGCCACTTTATATGGGTCACTGCATGATTTCTGTGATACCTCTGCAACACCCCTAGAAGCTTAGTGCATTTGTTGCATCACAGTGGGATTGCGCTGCATGTTACTGGACTCAAACAGCAAAACCAAGCACCCAGAATTGCAGTGTAGATGACTTCATACAAGAATTGTCTATATAGATAAAGCTGGATAAACTTCTAAAACCCAGACCAGCTCTGCTGTTATGTTTGTGGGGATTGGTTTGCGAAGGCCACAGTTACCGCACCGCCCCAAGCCACCCTTGAAAATTGCGGCCAGGGCTGTCGGATGGGAAAACTACGCCGAATAGCCCGCCATTACCCACCTACATCCCTAAATGGAAGAGGATCGGCAATCACCTGCAATCACATCTCAATCTCCTCAATCTTCACGTGGGAGTTTTGGTGACTGACACTTGTCACCGTTGGTTCAGCCTCGCCACAGGAAGGATTGTTGCACCTTTTGGCCGTGAATGGATTTCGAGAAGAGGTCCAGCAGCTGCGGGTCCGAATTGGGTGAAGATCATGTCTCAAAAACAACTCATTGCGCAACGAATGAAGTGAAGTTCTTGTACCCTGTGGGCCCCTGTGGGCTTCTGCTACTTCATGAAGCAAGGGAATGCCAAACCACCATTGTGTTCTCTGGGGCAGCCCACGAAGCAGAAGGGACCATCGTTCACCTTGCCCATGAATTTCCGATGCGGGATAGGAGCTCGCATGTGGAGTTGACATGAGTTGACTCAGTTGATCATAGCCGATTCACGCTCTGTTCGACCACACATTAATGGATTTCTTAAAGTGGTTGGTGGATGTTGGTGGGCAATCAGTAGCACTTGGAAAGCTTGGTTTTACTTATCTTTGATCATCAAATTTGAGCAAGGGCCCCAAAGCTGCACTCTGAGCCGCTTGCACAAAACAGCGAAGATGTTTGAGGGCAGCTGTCAAGACTTACGTTGCTTTGCTGTTTGAGGGTGAGATTTGCTATTGCAGGTTTGTCGCCCTAGAGATGAACCCAAGAAGACTAACCCTCAACCAAGAATTCCATCCCTTAACACAACCTTTTCTGTTCAAAGGCGATTCCAGGTCGGAAGTTGGCATGCAATCGCTTCCGACAATCACATTTCTTTTGATTAGAATACATATCACTATCATATACTGTATACATAAGAGTTCACTAAATGAATGAACAACGATGGACCAAGCCTTGCCCCATCAATTCAATGGTGTCCTAACCATGGGACACCGTAACCCTCGCCGCGCCAGGACCTCAAGACGCCCGAGCGCATCACCAGCATCGAGATGGTACGCCAACAAAAACACTGGAGGAGAACAAATGGAGGAAAACACTACAGATTTTCCACAGATTTTCCACAGATTTTCTACAGATTTCATATGTTTTCAAATGTGTTCATAGGTGTTCATGGAGATTGTGATGGACTCGATTTTCTTTTACATTGCTTTATTCAAATATTGAGAAACTCTACTACGACCCAAACAAACCATCAATGACCAAGCCGAAACACCGCAAAGAAATCCCCAGTACTTTATCGAAGTTGGGGGTAGTTGCATCATCAGCGATCAGGTTTAGACTGGACTGAACCAGCAACCAGCCAAACATAAGTGTGATGTAGAGTATGAGCAACAGCCGTTAGCGTGGGTGAACGGTAGTACCCCTTCCCATCCCTTCCCTACAAAGGATCATTTCTTTGGGTCTATGGGTTCGTATGGACAGCCCTGCATCAAGGGTTGGGCTGATGGTTGGGGCCGTGGAAGCTGTTGAAGTCCGAATGTAGAGTATCCTGCAGATGAACTTGTACCATCTCAGCTTGTCAGTAGTTGACATTGCTTGACTGCACGTGTAGTTATTCGTAAGGCTTCATCCACGGTGGCAAAGGGTTTTTGTTCCGAGTACATTGCAGGACTTACCCACAAGCACATATGATTATTCGGTGCAAATTTGTCCACCTCTACTGGAACATGGATCCACCACTAAAGCCGAGGAAAGGATCAGCCGTTAGCATGTCACGTTGCCACACTGAGGATGCAAAGCGAGGCAGATATCTGATATTAAGACTTTAATGAGATTTATATAGGACTTAAAGAATATAGAGTTATATATATAGTTATGCACCAGCACAAATTCAGCACACAGCCAACCACCAATGGATATATCACAAATCTCGGCCACTAATGGGTACAGTACAAACCTCGGCAATGTTAGGCAATATTGCCATCGATTTCGGGGCATGTAGCTTGTGCCAGCAGAATCTGGGAACAAGGCCAACAATGATAGGGAAATATCGGACGGTGTTTTGAGAGAGTTTCGGACTTATGCATTCGATACCTCATGCCCGCAGCTACTAGGGAAGACAACCAGGTCCGAAACGACTTGGGCTGGACTAATTAGCCTCGGTACTTTTCTTTTTTTTGCAAACCAGGGTATGCAAATTTTCCTTTTGATGTTTATGGGTTTTGGGTCCCGAAATTAGGAGATATCCAGGATTTCAAAGATATATATTGTATCATATACTGTACAATATAAATCGATAAACAAATAAATCAATAAATAGATACATGAATACATCAATAGACACATAAATAGATAGATGAATTAATGATACACAGATTCATCAGTAAATACATAAATGGATAGGTAGATAGATACATGGATAGAATAGATGAATTAACAAATAAATCAATGCACAGATAAGCCAATAGACAAATCAATGAATAGATAAGGCAACAAATAAGTCAATAGATAAGTAAGTCAATAAATAAGTCAATAGATAGATAAGTCAATAAATGATAGATCAACAAATAGATCAATCAACGGATGAATAAACACATAGATAGATAAATCAATAGATAAATAGATAGATACATAAATAATTTAATCAATAGACAAATTCATACATCAATAAATCAATGAATTCCTAAATCAATGAAGAAGCACACGTTAAAACAATGTACGTATATATGTACGTATGTTTGACATAGACATACATATGTGAAAGACCATGGTGTTCGTGGACCTAGCTGATCTCAGACGGACGGTAACCAGTTGCTCCACTGAACTGGGCCGAAAGGTGCTGGATGACTACTGCTGCATGCGCACGCTGTCGTATTTTCCGATGCTTCAATCTGCAGCTTGGAAAGCAATTCTTGACGCCAAGCAATTGGATTGCAACTGACGCATGTCAGTAGGATGCCATTTGTACCTTTGAGATTTCCACAAAGCTAACCACCCACTGAGGACATTCAGATCGTCTCGGTCATTTCGGAGTATATATGATATGTAGATGAAACAGCTGAGAACATTCTCTACTTGAAAATGCCCCTGGACGCAGAAACATGTCAAGCGTCAAAATTCACCAATGTATTTTGTTTATTCCTGAAGGCCAGTGTTCCTTTAAAGGAGCAAGACAACCACCCCATCATAGCTATCAACAAGAATGACAAGCGCGACAATCATGGCAAACGCCATTCACAAGGCGAATCCTAGCGTTGACTTAGGTCAGGCAAATAAGTAGTGCGGCTCCGGTCTCAGACTTCCAACTGCGCAGCAGGCAGTGCAGATTTGGTCCCCAACTTCGAAAGGCACAAAGGAAGCAGCAATTTGGTCCCTGCCTCCCACCTGCGCCGGAGTGTGGCTAAATTTCCTTGAATCTTGGGGCAACCCAAATGCAAACAATCATGTCGATCTAAAGGTATCTCCCTCTTGGCACAAACAAATTTCCCACTTTCAAAACTGTGTGGTCTCTATCTTAGGTGTTTTTGCCTTTGTGAGCACTCGAAGCACAATGTGGGTTGTCTTTGTCCACCCATGTCTATGCCACACCTGTGCAGAGCCCTCTCCAAACACTTCACCTCCAACAAAAACTGCTCCTGAGCTGCTACCTGCTTCAAGTACTGGTCGCACAACAAGATTGCGCGACTCTCCGTCGGATCAGTTTCCATTTCTCTCCATTGAATCTGCAACAAAGCTAACGTCTCCGTGAAAAAAATCTGGAACCTGCAGCACAAACACTTCTCAGCAAATTTTGAATTCGGCAAATCATACTGTATAGGAAAGTAGCTCGAAGAGAAGTTTTTCATTACAAACAATTGCTGCAAAGGCAATTTTTTTTGGAACCTTGAACCTCTCCAATCAAATTGGGACTGCAAAACACCAAGCCATTTGCAACCAGGTCTGTTTGATCCAGCAGGACCGGCGGAGTCAGGTCTGTCGTGTTTTTGACTTGGGAAGCGCGGGGAGAAGATATTTGGAAAGGTACATAAAGGTACTATTTTTCCTGAGGCGGTCAGATGGCTCGATGGTATGGCAAGGAACTTGCATGACAACCATGAGGAGTAGAATGACAGTCACTTGTGGAGCATTTTCTTCCAACAGTCCAGTTTCAGCCTCTTTTTTATCACTTCGGTCCCCTGGAGTCCCCTGGGAGTCCCTTGGTACTCTGATCGCCATGCGGTCAGGACATTCGCAATATCGAGGGCCTGGAGCGATGCACTGAACTCGAACGACTGCTGTTGAACGTCAGTGCCTGAGATCGCTGGGATGGGTGAGACATGGTGAGACATGGTGAGACCTTGAACGTCCGTGTGGAAATGACAGAAGGTCCCACAAACGACGGGTAAAGGATGGAAATGGCAGGATTCTTATCGCTTTCTTCAATTCTTCATGTCTTCAGAAGTGGATCAATTGGCGATGCAACCTGCACTCCAGCAAAGGGGACTGATCAATATTTGGTCCTGGTTGTTTTGGGCTTGAGTGTGCTGCAAGCTTGCATGTGGGTGCTCAAGTGGCTTCAGTCCATTCCGGTTGTCACCTGTGTGAGTTCACTTCTTCAAGAGAAATGACTCGGCGCACCGTATTGAGAATCAGGGACATCATGATGGGCACTGTGCATTCATGCTTCCAAACGCCTCTCTTATGTCATGTCGTGTCGTGTCGTGTCATGTGATGTGCTGTGATGTGATGTAATGTAATATCATGTGATGTAATGTAATGTGATGGAATTATATGGAATCAATGTACTGGAATGCAATGCAATGTAATGTAATGGAAGGGAATGCAATGTATTTATGTATGTATATGTAAGTGTCCCCAACCTTAGTGTTTCCAAGCTGAAGCAAACCACTTTTTGGGTGGTTCATTTTCAGGTCCCCAATGGCACGAGCCAGGAGAACAGCATCCGAAAGATCGAAGGCCTCCAGAATTGTGTCAAACTGCAAAAGTTCGGCCCGCAGATGGCGGAAGCTGCAACTCCGGAGGTAAACTTCCTTCAACAACAATTGGGAACCAGAAAAAGCTGGTTATTTCAGAAGGGAACCGCATAGCCGCGGCCCTTGGGTCTGATCTTTTTTGGTCCTTCCGCATATTGTGACGGCACTTCCCTCTTTGGCTCTTGGTGGGTTCACCAGTTCCGATTCCACTTTGTGCTGCATGTATGAGATGGTATACTCGGCCTTGAAGCTGTGGGTTTTGAATGGTTTTGATACAATCAAGCATTTCAGTAACCATGAACATCTTGGGATGGAAGATGCCCAATTCATGGAGAGCCCAAAATGAAACCAAAGACACACTTTAAATCAAAATTGCAGGTGCGTCCTGCACATGGCCAGCTTGTTCAATCACATATGCAATCTTTCGGGCGGCTTCATTCCATGGGACTTATTTTCCCTGTCTTTATGGAGTGTGGTCCCAAGAGGTGGAACCCCCAATGAGGTTGCATATCTGGGTTCAGTGATGGCCACAGGAGTTGCACCATGTCCGGACAGTTCTAGCCAATGAGGCTGTACCTGCCCTTCAACTGCATCAAGGAGGGAACATGGCCAGACATCGGGGTAGCGCGTTTTCTCCTTGCCTTGCCAATCAATTAGAAGCGCTCCATGGTGATATAAAAAATGGGTTCTTACCGACTCAAAATCGACCACATTTACTGTCGTAAAAAGGCTTGGTCAGTTCACGTGAGACCCTGAGCTATGCTGTGAAAAGCGGGTACATCTCATTGAACCGATTTTCATTGGCTCCTTGCAAACTAATCGTGATAACCCGCCCATCTATTTTTATCGATTTCGACACCAGCATTTGCCTGGCCTGGTGCATAATTTCTTTCATGCACAATGCACTTCTTTCGTAATATTGCATCTCCCCCCAGTTTCTCAAGCAAAGGTGGATGCTTGTGACCCCTAACGCTTTCAGCAAAAGATCCCTTGCCGCCATTCATAGCAGAACAGCAGCTGTCGACTGAAATCTAGAAACAATATCAAATCATGTCACTTTGTTTTTGTATGAAGCATGATAAGGATATGTATGCATATATATACACTGTATATAAGTACATATATATATATATACATATGTATATATACAAATGTAAGTAAGGATGTATAATGTTGATGTGTTGGACGAGAGATGTCTAGTCCAGAAGAATCCTTGGTCAGGAGATTGGTTCAGGCCTTGCTGGGCTGGAGCAGTTGGAGGTGCTTTGCTTTGGAGAACACTCCCTGCAGATGCACATGCCGCACATCCGTTATGTCACAAGTTATGCCATTATGTTTCTCTTCAGCCATGCGGAGGCTTGAAGGTCTTGGGATTCCACACACTGATCAGCATTCGCAGAAACGAGCAAAGAAAATCATGAATCGTTGCGAGGGGTGATCCTTCTCGACTGATCAATCTGACCGAGCTGTCTACATGGGCGTTTTATCATTTTTTGTGAGAGACTTGCAGACTATTGCAGGACACTGAGGTCTTTATTTTGTGGGTTCCATGATGCATCGAGAGCATTTACAGCAGTATCTGGGTGGATGAGTGCCAGGTGCTGTGGTTGGCAGGGAATCAGCTTCGTTCCCTGGAGAATCTGGTGTTGCCCAACCTCACAGAGCTCAATGCAGCCAAAACCCTGGGGGTGGGTGGGATGCAGATGGATGCAGTAGTTTTGTCCTGGTGGGTTGGTTGGTTGATTGGTTGGTTGGTTGGCGGATGATCTTTGGAAGTTCTGTGGACCTGAGGCCAGCAACCAACTGAGCTCTGTGGTGGGTGCTTTTGATCACCTGCCACAGCTGCAGTCGTTGAACCTGTCCGGAAACCGGCTGTGCTCCTTCAAAGAGGCCTGGTAGGTCATGGGTAGCCTGGGTGAAGTATGGTGAAGATTGGTGAAGGAGATGAAAGAAATGAAGTAAATCTAAGCACACAAGCACAAAATGACAGAGTCAAGAACCAAGTCACTCTCTGTATATCTAGTCTCGGGGGACATCGGTAAAACCGTTCCAGTCGAGCCGCCTAACTTTCATTGGCAATTGGCCAGGGTAGTGTCAGTATTGATTTTTCCTGGGCGCACGGCACAAGGCAAATGAGCCTCGGAAGGTTGAGGGACCGCCTCTGAACGATACAGTAGACCTGTTTTCTATTCTTTTCTTGGATATGCCGTGCAGTTCTAGGGGTAAACCTATTGATTTGTGATCTCCCTCTGAAGCGTTTTGGTATATAGACTATTCATACATCTTCATAAGTTCTTCCTGCTATTTCAAAATTGTGTTTATGATCGTTGGTCCCTTGGTTGTTCCTAGCTCAAAAATCAGCTCCCTCTCCAGGGTTCCTTGATAGGTGCTGGACTTGTCTCGGAGTCCCCTGACAGCTCTGAGCTTTTCGGATCCAGACTTTGGGGAAAATCCCATCTGCTCACTGTGCCTTGGGACGTGGAGATACGTGAACGTGGAGATGGGCTGGCCATAGCCATGCGGGATATCCTCAACATCCGGAGTTAAGCCGATTCATTGTTTGGGTTTCCGGAAGCAAAAGAAAAGTCACCAGATATTCAAAGGCTTGGGAATCCGCTAGTGTTGGGGATCCCGGTTTTGTGGATCTTTGTTTGGGATGAGCTTGGAGTGTTGCTGATAGCTCTTCTGGGAGACACAATACTATTATGTAGGATTAGGATGTGAGACGAGTACTGATTGGTAGCTGGGATGAAAGTCTGAAAGTCAGAACAACGCAAAATGATGATACTTATTGGAGGATTTCGTCAGAAGGGGCACCTAGTCATGTGGACGAAGCGCTATTATATAGTTTCTCTTTTCGAAAGCAACTTCCCATTGATCCATGGGACGTTTGGTAGATCTCCCGTTTTGTGATAACCTGCATTTGTAAGATGCATGTGCCTATGCCCCACCACACCAAGAATGTTAGGAATTGGGGGTTCCTTTTGTAGGCAGAATGATGAATTCTCTCTCCTAACTGGTCTGTTCCAGATCCTTCAGATTTTCACGCCTCGAATGATCTTTTGAGCAAAGAAGAAAGTGCCCTGACCTTCGCAAGCGAGGTGCAATTATCGGACCTATGTGCTCTATCATCTGCCAAAGTTGCAGGTGCCCGCTCGACTGCACAGCTATTGGTGGATATTGCTACGATGAATTCCAACACCGAAAGACGCTGGCAACACTAGTCTCACCTAAGAAACTGGCAGATTCAAATGGGAGTCATTCTATCACAGACCCAAGGACTGTAAGGAAGATCTTCCATTGTAACTATGTCGTTCTAAGTTCTAAGTGTCAGCTTATTCGAGGATTCTTGAGATGTCATCATGTTCACACCAGGTGCACGATCAGATGTATGTGGATGCTGAAGCTCACAACATGGCACAAGCTGCCTATGCCAAGAAGCGTGGCTTGGGAGCAGAAGAGTTGTGTCCTAAAGATCCTAGAGGATGCCTAGAGCAACTATCAGACACATTTCTATTGAAGTATTTGGGTGATCCGACGTTTTGCGCAGGTAGCATTGAGGTGAACTGCAAAGGGCAGAGTTGAGAATTCAGAGCAGCCTCAGAGGCTGAGATCAACCCTAGGTCTGTACTACAACATGCACATCAAGACCCTGCACCAACCTCAGATGAGAAGGGCTAGTTTGAGCATGTGACATAAGGAACATGTAAGGAACACATAAGGAACACTTCCTCAGTCTTTTGACATGAGGAAGTCTTTCTGAGGAAGCGGCAATCGGGCGACTGTTTGCGAGCAGCAAAGGTCATTCATGAGGCCCCTGACTTGGATTGCGGTGGGTGCTGGGGACAGCATTTTCACCAATGGAGAACCATTGGAGAACCATTTGCCTGAGGAGATTCTACGGTCAAAACTTTAAAATCGATTGAGTATATTAGCAACATATTATGGTAATCTCTTCCATATTCTACCCATGTGCGATGTTTTTTTTCGGTAAGTCATTGTGCTGAGTCTTGGCTCATCAGATCTCACCAGGCTCGCTGCAACACTTTGGGGCAAGACCTCTCTGCGGCTGCGCGCCTGTTGCGACGAGCCCCGAGCCAAGCTGCCATGGGCCGCGGAGAAGCCACCCATTTTGAGGTCTTGAAACCTTCTTTACATTCGAAATATGTGACATAAATTAAGAGAATATAGAGCAAGATATATGAATATATGATAATAAATGAATGGATGAACAGATAAATTTAGATGGGTAAATGAATAGGTAAATAAATGAGTAAATACATAAACCACATAAACTAATTTCTCTGTAGAAATTCTTCGGATGTTGTAAGGAATGAATGGGCTTGGACTCAAACATTCTTGAGAATGAGGCATTGGTATCGTCTATGCGAGATCAAAAAAACACAGCAAATCCATATTTGCACAGGGTCAAGACTATCTTTTTAGGATACCTGAGTTATGGGGTCGTAGGAGAAGGTGTCGGTCTGCCAATGGCGTTGACCAGCGATGACGTGATAGTTGCAGCTAAAGATCGGCAGACATAGTCAGCTTCGAAGGGCCTTGTGCAAGAAATTCCTCAGCTCCCAAGATGCGTTCCCGAGGAATTCCTTGGTCAAAAATTTGTTTGCAGGGCACGGGGCCGAGGCAGACGCCTTTCGGCGGAGCCGCGAGAAGAATGGTGGTGATGAGGTGCCCAAAGATTGGGAGAAGTGGTGTACACAAATAAAAGGACATAACAGGACACAGAGGGGAAGACACACAGATGGAAAGTGAGGTCCTGATCGTGTGCGAAGTCACTTTTAGAATCTTATAGACAGTCTCAATGCGTTTTGTTGCTACAATATATCTTTTGTGTGCTTATTTAGTAAGGTGATTCACAATGCCCATCCTTCCAGCTGATTGGATATGCTATCTATGAGAACGTGATATACTTACATATTGATACATATTTAAGTTCTTTGTTTCACGGATCTTGTCTCCTTTTTAGGCAGATCCAGCAGAGTACCAAGACTTGGATGTGGCAGCCCGGCGCCTACAACTCTGCGAGGCTGACGGCCAGGAAGACCACTCGACGGTTGTGGGATGTGAGGAGTTTGCAACATGGCTATGTCAATATGATTTTGTTCATCACCAAACAACGACGTTAACGACGGGTTTAGGGAAAGTGAAGCCATGTGAAGCTACTCCCTTTCGGATGAAGGGCAAGGGCGGCAGCATGCAGGTGGAGCTGCTGGATGCAGACCTGGCCCTTCAGCAGCTTCAAAGTGCCGTGCGTCAAACTCTGGAGTCGCAGACCAGGACCGCACAGCTGAGTCAGTGGAGTGGAGTGAAGATGAGTGAAGATGAGTGAAGTAAGGAGAGAAATTAAGGGCATTTCATGGGATTTCTACATTTCAAAAATAATATCTTGTTCTGGATGGGAACGGGAACCGGAATGGGGTTCTACTTATTTAGTGATGGTTTTACATGTCCGTAGGCAGTCACTTGACGCACTGGGCTGTTCGGTAAAGTCTTGCAAGAAGGAACCCAATTTTAAAGGATTTCGCAGGATTGAACTCAATTGAATTCTGAAGTTTCAGCTAAAGCCAATCAGAATAGACAAAGCAAGACCTTATCGAACCAGTTTTCTGGTGGATTGCCCTGCCCCACGTGACTGTGTGGATTTACAGCTGCTCGCAATCTGAAGATCGGCTGGTTCCCACCATGTAAGGGGAGGTTTCCCATGGTTTCCTCTCTTTCCTCTGACAGTTTTGGCCAACCATTTTTGCACAGGGCCCTTATTGCAGTTGAGTGAAGTGTGTGAAGGTGCCCACTTGACATCACTTGACTATTGTAGTATCCATACTTCACCATGTCACCTCTACAAAGTCTCATTGTTCCAGGCGCCTGTTGCTGGAACTTCGGAGTGGGGGCAATGTCGCTTGGCAACCACCGAGCGCCTCCTGTGCTGAAGGGGTACTGCCAGCACTTTGTGATGGAAATGATGGGTGATGAGCATGAGTCACCCGTAAGAAACAGCCAAACCACATGGAAAATGCAGAAATTCTGTGATCCTGCCTGGCTTGCGCCAATTGACTGCTATCATACACCAACTGTCAATCCGAGTCGAGTGTCAATGAACAAGCTAACGCTTATCCGCTTATCCTCATCAATCAGCGCTGCATTGCACATGATCAGGTAAGCAGGGACCGCTTCGCAAAACTGTTGTTTGCTTTTTACTTGAGACTTATGAAGCCACCTGCTTGATAACAACAGAGATTTGTTCTCATCGGCGAGGCTGAAAGTGAAGCAATCAGTAGTCACAAATCCAAAATTTGATTGTTGGAAGTCTGTCAGGAAATCACCAGTGCAGATTGCATACGGTTGTGCATCATCCCAGCAATTGTGGGCTCCTCTGCAGCACAAAGGGTGTCATTGGAGATCTCAGGTGCGATTTGAGAAGGTGGAAGACACCTCCCAAGTGGAGGATCTGATCACTAGCCGCTTCAGGCCAGCGCTGGAAACCGTCGTTGGACAAAAATGGAACACGTATCACAAAGTCGACTGAAACTTGGACTTCGGATGACTTCGGATGACTTCGGGAAGTTCTTGGCAAAGACTTGGGTGCCAAGGGCTGTGGATCTCCTCCACTGAAGCTCTCGCAAGTTCAGCACTTGAACTGCGGCTGTGAGGCCGGAAGACTTCTCCTTGTTTGGCTTCAGTCGGATCAAGATGGGACAGGCCACGAGGCCCGAGGGTGTCAAAACTTTGTTGAAAACATTTGGCGAGTGTCAAGAAAGGCTCAAGCAAAGTGGAAGCTAAGTGAGTGGCTCAAGAGGCATCTCATGGACCAATCATGAGATACTCGTAGAACCATTAGAACCTGAGCACATTCCGAATTCATTTGAAGCAAATAAGCTTATTGTTCAATTTATGTCCTCAGTGAACTACCTGGTGATTGACTTGTCACCATTGATTGGGGCAAAGTGGCTGGGAGAAGCTCTAGCTGCAACCAGGCTTCACCATCGGAGTCTACAACTTCGCTTCGAACAACTCATGGACTGTCAATGCCTGAAGCAATGCCTGAAGCCTTCAAGAAGTCTTCAAAGAAGTCTTCGCTCCGATACGAAGCCGATTCAATCGCTTCTCCCGTGCGCTTCCAAGGTTCGGACGGGTCGGCGTTTGAGTACCTCTTCTACGTGCCACAATCCAGGACGTTGTGGGGGCGTGCATAGCATCCACAACTCATCTCCACCTATAACACAGCTGTGACGCTCAACACAAAAGCACTCTGATTTGGTTGCAATTTCTTTCTTTAGTCAACTTGGCTAGCATAAATGGATCAAGATCCATTGCAAAATAACAGAAAACTTGTGAAATGACAACCTCTTGACTCCTAGCTTTGAGCAATTTCCATCACCGCTTGTCCAACTTGTTTGAAGTTGTAGCATTGCTGATTTCATCATGGATTTATTATTTTTTAGGAATTATTTTCCGTTTTCAAAGGCCAGTCAGCAAGCAAGCAAGCAAGAAGGCCAGTTAGCAAGCAAGCAAACAAGCAAGCCAATCCCAAAACCAGCCCTAAATCCAACCTTAAAACCGCAAAACCATACTGTACAATGGACCCTATAACCAGATCCTTGAACTCAACCCTACAACTATAAACCCCAAAAGCAGCCCTAAAGTTAGAAAACTTCAAATCACCCCCAAGAAAATATAAACCTCAAAATAAACCCTAAAGCCAAAAAGCAATCATAACATCAACCATGGAACCATAAGCCCTAAATTCAACTCTAAAACCATCAGCCCTAAACCCAACCCTAAAACCAGGAATCCTAGAAGGAACCCTAAGACCATAGACTCTAAAACAATAAACCTTAAACTCAACCCTAAACCATAAACTCTAAAATCAACCTAAAAGCATGCCTAAGACAAAAAGCCCAAAAAAGACACCAATGGCCATACACCCTAAACTCGACCCTAAAAGCAAAAACCCACAATGAACCCTAAAGCCGCAAAACCACACAATGAACCCTAAAAGCAAAAACCCTAAACAACCACTAAAAGCCAAAACCCTAAACCCAACCCTAAAACCGCAAAACCATACAATGAACCCTAAAACCATACACCCTAAACTCAACCCTACAATCGTAAACCCTCAAAGCAACCCTAAAGTCAGAAAACCTCAAATCAACCTCAACCCTAACCATAAACCAGTCAGGCACAGGCCCAAAGAGGGATAGATTCACCACGCCCAAGGAGGAATAGGAACCCCAGAACGTTGCAGCTACTATTCCCAGCACTGAAACGGAAAATAATTCCCACAAAAAGTGGAGAAAAAATCCCAAACCTACCGAGAAATCATTTCATCATCCTGTAGACATTGTTGACTGGCAGCATTCTTATCATTCCATGGCTTCTTCAGTGACCTTTTATCAGCTTACCACTCTGTTGGTGACATCTGCATGACTTGCTCGTTTGAAAATCACGAACTTCCAATTTATTTTTTTTTCGATATCTATCCTGGCTGGTTGCTTCCCCATCACTTTCCAATAGTTGATTGATGTTTGAGCATGAGGCATGCGGTGTAACACCAATACACCAATACACATCTATCCTGTTGAGTCCACTTGTTTGAGTATGTTTGGGTATTCGATTGGTAATGTCTTCATTATCTTCCGATGCATGCGTATATCTGTATTATTTTTTTTAAACAAAAAACTCAACCGTCAGCACCTCAGTGACCCCCAACATGCCTGTTCTTACAGCCATGCATAGAGACACACATTAATGCATGCATCCATCCATACATCCATGTTTACATATAATTATCTATCTATATATATATATATATATATATATTGCAGATAATGCAAAGGTAGCAACCGAGATCACTGAAACTCAACGGGCCTCCTGACCCAGATGCACTCCGCTCCCCGGCAGAGTCTTTTCCCTGAAAGCGCCACGCCTATGGCTTCGGATCCGCACGGACTCAGGCTAACCTCCTTGGGCCGCCAGGCCCTGCAGTCGGATGCTGAATGACATGGCATGTTGTGAGAGGACAAAGTGAACCACATGACTTTAGTCCTACGCGACCGGGGAAAAGGGAACATGGATTCAGAAAATCACACTCCTAAAAAACTCTTAATTATGTTATGTTCTGGGTGATACTGGCACATGTATGGCACTCAGCGGAGTCTGCAGTGGACTGTGTATACCATGCCTGTCGACTGCGCTTGTCTGAACGCTGCTTCAGAACTTCGTCAATGTCATGCAAGATACACTTTCCGCGATGGAGGAAGTTACGGAGTATGGAGGCATCCATTTCTTTGGTCAATGCATCTGCCATTTGGGCGGCAGAGTGCACCCATTTCACCACTATGCCCTCCTTCAACCGATCCCTGATCACTAGGGCCTCCAAAGTAGTTCGGTGTTCTGTACACTGGGGTATTGACGTCTTTTGCAGCAAGTCATACAAGGATTTGCAGTCAACAACAGCAAACGCAGGGGCCAACTTCGGCAACGTGATCTCCGGTGTGCGCCATGCAACGGCTGGATCGTTGATCCACGCCCAATGGATTCTAATCCAGCTAAGAAGATCTAAGGCTCCCGAAAGAGCGTAGGTCTCTGACGCCAGGGTACTGGACACTACACGGTCAATCTTCTTTGAGTACCAAACCAGTGGGCTAACCAAAGCGGGCTGGTGTTGATTCACATGGTGGGTGGTGGCCAAGATCATGCATCCCTTCTGTGAGTTCGCTTTCTCTCTAGTGGCGAATGCAGCATCAGAGTATGACATGAAATGTACCTGTTCAGTGGGTATGGATTGGATCCGGACATGGACATCACCGTGGCGTTTTGCTTCTTCAAGGATCTTGTTTCCTTGAATCAAATCACGAACCGTGGCCGTCGTGATACGCGCTTGCAACAGGCTAAGTTTGCATGAGATGTCAGGACGTGTGTTTGAGGCTCCATATTGAAGAGAACCGATTAAACCACGAAAGGCTTGAAGTTCATCTTTGGTTACAGGGAGAGATGGGTCTTGCCTACGGCTACGTTCAATCGATATCGGAGGGATGTTGTTTACATATTCTCTCTGACTGAGGATGATGTCACCGTTGGATTCTTGATCAACCTGCAAACCAGTGAACACAAAGGAGCCTTGTCGTTTGTTTCCGAAAGGAAACTTGGCTTCCAAACGGGCTATTGCTTCCTGGAATGTGGCGTCACCGCCTCCGATCCCATCGTCCACGTGTATCCCCAACACGCCGTGGATGGAGGAAGGAGAATGGTTGTCTTTTTGTGGGTTTGAAGAACTCTTGGGCAGTACAAATACGCATGGGTCCATGGGAGATACAATGAAACCCAGGTTTAGTAATGTTGTGCGAAGCTCAACATACCACAACAGCGGGGCGTTGATCAAACCATATGCTCCTTTGAGTAGCTCGCATTCTTCGTGTGGAAGAAGGCCCATTTTGGCTCTCATCTCTGGTGGAGGGATGATACCAAGGATTCGGTCATCTTGTCGGCTGCCACGCAGAAATGCTGTGCGAATATCAAATGACCTCACCTGCCACCGATGACTGGCGATGGTTTGGAGTAGCAACATTCGGGAATCCTTTCCAAGGGTCGGGCTATCACGGTCTAAGGTATCCAAGTGGGGGTCCTCGAATCCTAGAATCACCAACCTAGCCTTTGGTTTCCTGGATGCTCCGATCTCGGACTGCTCCTGTTGGTCAATTGATTTCCAAGTGAGTACCCATCGGGTCCTGAGAAGCTGACCTTCAGGGATAGCATTTCGAGCGATTTTTCGAATTGTCTCAGTGGACAACCAAGAATCTATTTCCTTTTCCTTTGCCTTTTGGAAGAGAAGTTTTTCATCTGAGGACAAGGTACTCATTTTAACTTCTACCTTCTGACGTTTGGCAGCAGAAGCTAGAAAAATTTCCTGGTCATTGTAGTTCTTTTTCATGCATTGCTCTATCTCTGACATAGAGAGGGCTGTCTCCATTCTAGGGCATTCAGGTGGGGTCATGGACACATGGAACACAGGTTCAATTTCGTTCGTTGCATGTCGATCAAGCTCAAACACAGTTCTTCCAGTCCAGATTTCAGTCCGGTACTGGTGCGCATCCATGCATTGGTGCCAACGGTCTTGCACTGTGAAAGCACTTCCGGTTCTGTACCGGCCATGGGTGCAGCGATGGGAACTAAGATGTGAAACTCTCACAGGTATGTTGGAACAATCCGTGGGAAGAAACATCTTCAGTCTTGGTCTGACATGGTGTCTGATCAGCTGGTTACCTTGGATTTCCCAATAGTCATTATCATGATGTTGGGTGACCAGTTCACTATCACTTTCATCATCTCTGCTCCTGGGCACCGGCGCATCGATTGCTTCTGGTGCGCCGACCGACGGAGCGGCAGTCACTGGCTGGGAGCCTGGCTCATTGTCCGGTTCCGAACAGTCTCCGTGGGAATTGGACGCAGTTCCGGGTTGAGGATTCTCGACTTGAGTCACCTCCGGGTCTGCGATGGGTTCGTCAGGCTGAGGTTCTATTGAACTGCTTGGTTCACCAGGATCCGGCATCCCTTGAGTATCTTGATACTGAAACACTCCGGTGGTGATCTTCGAGGGAATCTGCTGATTCTCACTTTCTTGAAGCTCTCTATTCGAGACATGTCGGACATGTTCCGGTGCCAAGCGAAACAGCTTAGTCATGTGACTTAACCAAATGACATTGGACCCCTCAGTCATGATCACTTTGGCTGGACCTTTCCAAGAGCCCTGTTCGACAGCGGTTCCGGGTTTCCAGTACATCACGGTGTCCCCTTGGTTATACTGACATCTATCTGGTCGTGAACGTGAATGAAGGGCTCGCCTGAGAACATGACACTGATCGGCTTTGACAAAGGCAAGCCGGGCGGCTTGTCGCATAGCCAATTGGGCGAAGAATCTCGCACCCTCCGCAGACTGGCTATCAGCGGCTGGGAACTGTGCACTGTCATCTTCATTCATGTTACTCCCAGGATGCTGACTGCTCTTACCCAAAACCAGGATTTCGGGGGTGTATCCGGCATGTCTGGACAAAGAGTTCTTGGCGTTACACAACACTTGTAGGGCATGATCAAAATCCTCAGGAGTGGCAATAGGATGCTCCTCATGGTACTTGTCTAGCATGGACTTCAAAATAGCGCCGTGCCTCTCTGCACGGCCCAGTTGCCAGTGGGCATTCGTGGGTATGACGGTGCTTTTGATGTTCTGTTGTTGAAAGTATGATGCACATCCCTCGCTGTTGAACTCAGTGGCGCTGTCACAAAGGATTTCCCGAGGTGGTCCTGCCCATCGCAACCATGCATTTCGAAAACTTTCCAGGAAACTCTCCGTTGATCTCTGGTAAGAAGGAATGGCCATCTGATAGTTGGTCGCATGATCAACAAAATGGTAGAAGTAGTGTTTGCTGCCTAGAGGATTCTCCCATTCTACACCATCGAATGATACTAGGTCATTGAATTCCCTGACCGGACGTAAATGACATGGTCGAGCAACTTTGGGTTGCTGGCGTTCAAAACAAGTCTCACAATGAAAGTCCTGGATCGCATGGCTGACTTGGTCAGACCATCCAGCTCGGATCAGAGCATGTTGCAAGGATTGGCGGTCAGGATGACCAAGGTTCTTATGCAACTTGATGATCTGATTCTGGATTGGAACGGGAAGAGCCCGGAACATGGGTCCATGTTGGTGGGTGACTTGGGGAACATTCTGCGTTCCGGTGGGATGATCATCTTTGATCTCTTCCCCTTCAGGCGGAGACATGGTTCCTGGCTCAACGGGCACTTCAACGCGACAGCGTTTCACCTCACTGGTCTCTGGTGAGGCCTCAGGCATTCTCTTTTGGCCCAAGGAGGTCGATACACTCGGCACGGGCACACTCTCGCGAGAGTTCTCTCTGGCAAAGATGGTGACAAGTATTTTGGATGGTATCCCTCTGCGATGCAACTGACGTTTGGACAACTTCTCCCATGGTTCCCAATCAGGTGACATGTGAAACTCTAAAGAGGTTCTATTCTTGCCAAAGCAACGACGCAAGGGTGCTATGCCTTTGGGAATGGTTGCAGGCGGTCCACGGAGTTTGTCAACTCCACGGCAAGCTTCGACCACATGGATGGTCATGTTCGGAAAAACAGCTCGCACCCGATTCAGTATCTGAGGATCAGTGATGACAGTGGGTCCTACCCGTTTGGTGAGACGATCAATCTGTGATAAAAGATCTTGACAGCTTTGGGACACTGAATCCGAGGGAGTGTGAACCGCTTCTGGTGGTGACTTCGAAGAGAGTCGTCGGCGTTTGGCTTCAGGTTCCGTGCTGGTCAGCACGAATTGATCAACATGTCCCACAAGTTCATCGACCTGTGGGGAGGGAACTCGATGCTCCGAGACACTCAGGCTACTTAGGATGGTTCTACTCAAACGACGACTGAACAGCTTGGTGTAAAATTCGGTGTACTGAGTCAGAGTCATCCTTCCTATGTTCGGTACTTTACAGCTGCCTTCAATGGTGGCATGAAGGTGGGTGCCCTGACACTGCTGCTGTTCCAACATGCGTGACATGATCAGTGAGGTCGTCAGCACTTGAGTGCGCTTTCGGAGGCTTTCATCAGTCTCAGGATGGCGGAGGTGTCCGGCTTCACACATGTCGAAAAACACTCGATACGTGTGCAGATGGATCATCCTCAATTCTGGTTGGTGAACAAGGAGTGATCCAGCTGGTTGTTCTAAGTGAAAATGATACTGATCACCTCTCCACACCTGAAATTGGAACACGGCATCGCATAGCTTTAAATGGGTGCGCTCAGCTGCACGGCGAGCATGCACGTATGCTTCCAGGTCACGGGATTTGTGAGCATTGAGGTGATTCCACCCACTCCACGGTCCGCAGGTTGGCGACATCCACACATGAGTTGGTCTGGACTTCCACGGTTCTTCATAAAACATCGTGCGACCGAGGTATGTGGAAAGGTCACCCTGTCTCAAACCGAACCTCTTTGCCAACAGTCCTTGATGTTGCGCTTGCGCAGTGAGGGTACTGTCACTAGAACAATAAACTTCAAGAAGATCAATGCCTTTCTTGCAGAAATGTCGTTTGATTTCATCTTCAGTGACTCTATATTTCTTGGACCAGTACTCCCACATCTCGGATGATACCCAGTTGTCGGCAGGCATGGTGGATAAAACAACATCTTGAAAGAACTCAGGATCATGAACAACATCATAATGACCATCATAGATACATTGAATCCCATGCTGTTCCGAGATGAAATGCGCTACGGCAGCATCAGTCTCTACGGAGGTGCAGCATGTCCCGGCGTCAGGAAGCGTGCCATCTCGCCCATCTGCTGCATCAGAAGGTTCATGGAATGCTCCAGACGATCCATCCGTTCTTCCTGGGAGGTCTGCTTGTCCAGAAAATCCCAAGTTGGTTCCTCCATCTCTTCCTCGGACGAGAAATGGTCGTCGGCCAGAGCCTCGATGCTGGGCTTCCCTTTGGCTTTCGACTTGGGTTGAGTGCTCTGCGCATTCTTCTCCGACTTCTCCACATACTTCTTGATGAACGTCAGGAAGCCCACATGATTGGGATGTGGAGTCGATGTGGAACCGTACTTGCCGAGGAACCACGTCACATACTTGGGATCGGTCTGCAGAACCTGCAGGAATGTCTGGCCTCTCTTGACTTCCCCGAACATGATCTGCAGCTTGCTGAGTTCCTCCACAGTCATCCCCTCGTAGTCGGTCTCGGTCTGGGTGCTCTTCAGTGTCTGCTTGAACCGATCGGCCAACGACAGGTTCTTGGTCTGGGAGGTCTGAGAAGGCGGCATGACGACACTGAGACTCGACCGAGGTACGACGATCTGCAAACTCACAGGGACTTCGGGATGGCTGCGGTGGTTCATCTGTGAATCTCTCATCTGGATGTGTGTGTGTGCTGTGTCGTGTGTGTTCATTGGCATGGACATGCATGACAACATCGGGATTCACCGTGTTTGGAGACTCATGTGAGTGGCACTCGTGAGCATTGGCACGGCTGATCAGTTCGGAAAAATCGAGAAGGAACAGCCGTTTTTCGGACAACTGCAGTGGCATCGAGAGCTGCAGTCTTTGAAAGTGCACTTGGTTTTGAGCAGTATCGATCAGGGCCTGCAACGTACGAAAAACATTGTTGGAAATCAAAAAGGGAGTAACCGAAGGAACAACACAAATCTTGATGTACCATTTCGACAAAGGAATCAACATGGCCCTCCGACAATGCACTGTGCTGTTGTTACCAAAACGAAAAATTGTGTTGCATGGCACCTCTCGGATCTTGGCACGGATCTGGTCTGGGAGTGCTTGGCATACTTGATCGATCTGTTCTTCACCTATCACTGATTGGCTGGCACCTAAATCAACTATCCCGAGAGGACCATGGCTCACGAAGTGGGCCGTTGCTGACTCCACATGAATCGGCTGAGATGCGACGGAACCTGACACAGGTTCGGCTCTCCGAGCATCGTCCTGGGGGCTACCTGTGGCTCTCAGTAGGTGGCGGAGTTTAGGCAGCAGGTTCCTGGCATGGTGGTGGAACGGCTTACTTACCCCTAATCCCCTTGGTCGCATGTTATCAGGTTGGTCATGACATGTGTGAACATGGTGAAAGGAAATGGCTGGCACACACGGATGCTGTTCCTGTACATCCCACTCAGACTGAATGATCATGTCTTCGGTGTCGTTCTCCTCTTCGATGAAGGTCATTCCAGCAAACGCTGAAGCATCTTTGCCGGTGGAGGCACCTCCAGTCGTAGTGCTGGACGAGGAGAATCGCATCGGACACTCTGCTTTCCAGTGTCCCTTTTGTCCGCATCTTCGGCAGTGGGAATCGAGAATCCTCTGTGCCAAAGGTTTTCGACCTTTGCCAAAGGACTTGGACTTTCCCTTTCCTTTTGATCCCTTCGCAGAGGATCCAGGCAGCCAAAATCCTCGACCCTTGTGCTTTTCCACAAGACGGCGTCTGGCATCTGTGTATGTATTCAGAGCTGAGGCGGTATCGGGGTCACTCTGAAGCACGTCTATGACTGCTTCTTCGAATTGCAAGCACACTTGGGCATCTTGATCACCATCATCGGCCAACTGCTCCAGGTGGTCGTCAGCCTCTCCATAGAACAAAGTCTCCTCTTCCCATGATCCAGGAGGAGTTCCTGGATTCTCCTCTTGCTGGGTCCAGTTCACGTCATAGGTTTTCGTGCGACTGACACCCTTCGAGCTGCCGGTTTGCACTTCTTGGAAAAACCTGGAGCCGAGAAGCTTCAGGGCACTAACCACTGCGTCATACTCAAGGACACCACCGGAGTCGATGATGATCTTTTTCTTGTCTTCACTGCTGAGGGTGGAGTTCCGCAGCAACAGATATGCCCGAATTTCTTTGAGCTGCGTTCCCATACTCAGCAATTCTTCGAACTGGTGATCATGTCTCGCCAGGTAACTGTCGTGACTCTCGTCACTGCGTTGAACAGTGGAGAAAATGGCTCGTTCAAATCGCTCAAATTTGTCCTCAAACTTTGAGCGACCCCAGATTCCACCCAACGCCTGGACCAACGCCTTGACTCCATCGGTAGAAGCCGCTTTGAGCTTAGCCGGGTCCAAGCGCATCACACGCTTGAAGGCTGAGCCCTCGCACAACATAGCTGCACGTGGTGCGAGATGTTGGAGATGTTCTGGAGGCCACAAGCTGGCTATGAACTCCAATCTCTTCGTGTAGTCGTTGATCTCCGTCTCCCCTGGCTTGAAGACTGGGATCTGCGACCATGGAAGGTGGGACAAACTACCACCACCACCTCCACTCGAACCTGATCCAACCCCTGGAGTGTTGGAAGTTCCATCTTCTGGCATCCTGGATCTAACAGCTTTCGATCGATGCAGAAAACTCTAAAGGTCAGAATGGAGCGATCGGCTGTGGTAGCTCCGCTACCAATGCAGATAATGCAAAGGTAGCAACCGAGATCACTGAAACTCAACGGGCCTCCTGACCCAGATGCACTCCGCTCCCCGGCAGAGTCTTTTCCCTGAAAGCGCCACGCCTATGGCTTCGGATCCGCACGGACTGGCTACAAGGGCCACCACACAGGCTAACCTCCTTGGGCCCCCAGGCCCTGCAGTCGGATGCTGAATGACATGGCATGTTGTGAGAGGACAAAGTGAACCACATGACTTTAGTCCTACGCGACCGGGGAAAAGGGAACATGGATTCAGAAAATCACAATATATGTATACACACACAGGGCGTCCATATTTGCACAATTGCGCGTGAACACACACATATCATATATCATATGCACTACTCATGCTGCATAATGTCACAATATGAAGATCAAGATGTCACACGATGTGTCACACGATGTGTCACACGATGTGTCACACGATGTGTCACACGATGTGTCACGTGACTTGATGTCACATGTCGAAGATCCGTTGATGGACGCTACAGCTGCATTCGCTACATGTCCTTATCGCCCTCCAGGTGGGCCTTGGAGGAGTTGCAAGAAGTGGCAGAGGCTGAGCGCTGGACCTGGAAAGAGAGAGGGAGAGAAATGGAAAATATATAAAAATATGTATACAAGGAGAGAAGAAAAGGGAGAGAAGTGAAAAAAAGTGAAGGGACTGAGTATGAACGAGGAGATCCTTGATTTCGAGAAATGCCTACTTCACACAAGCATGTGTCTATTGTGCCCCAGGAATTCGTCGTAGTGCTTTACATCCATGGTAGGAGATGTAAATTAGCTTGTTGACGTGGTGTTCATACAGTCACTTTTCTGGTGTTCTTTTCACGATGAAACAAGCAGTGCTGGGCAGACTGTTTGGATCGCTTTGCCCATCCGTCATTGAAAAGGGGACAACGAACGACGAAACAGCCTCAGTTTCAACTAAGAATATTTATGTTCTGAAGCTTCGACAAAATATTTCCTGCCTGCTTCCGTCTGCGCTTCGGTCTGCGCGGGTCTGCGCATCTTTGCAGGGTGGCCCTGCAAAGATCTTGCAGAACCTGAGAGGGAGACCGGCAACCTTCTCAAAGACCAGTATTTCTGAGGAGGCTTGAGAGTCCTGCTGATGTGCAGCTGCAAATACGTTTACTGTATATAAACTTGATTGGTGCCCTGGTATTTTTTTGGCCGATAACGATTAGATTAGACCATATGGACAACCCCCAATTGAGGAGGCACCCTAGAACCTATGGCTGTTTGAGAGTTGGCATATACTTTTGGGAAATCATCATTGCTCATGATTTTGCCAGCAGGCTTTCTTGTTTCCGCCACCAGTCTGTCAGTGCAGGGGTCACCATGATCCATTCTGGAAGCCCGACAGTAAGCATCTGGCATCACACAATCCGTTCTCTTTTGGAAGAAGTAGTATTTCTTTCGGGGGTAAATCCCAGTGAAACTAGTCTTTGTCCATCGTGGATTTGGTAAAGAACCTGAGACTTTGCTAAGCTGAGAACCGAATGATGTGATCCAACCCAACTGGAAACCTCAGATGCCCCAGCTAATTTTGATGCAGTTTGACCAGAATCCTCTTCGATCTGTCGGAGGGTCCGAAATCAACGCCCATCTACACTAGCTCAACGTTCCCCGCCCTGCTTCCCGCGGCTTCCAGCTTTTACCTCTAGCTTGAAGGCATGAAATTGTTCACCTTATTGAAATTATTGGGCTCAACCATCTCAAGGGGTCAGACCCGACTCAACGCACCTCAACGCTCCTGCCAGCACAAACCACACTCATCAAAGGTAGTTGCTTAGCTGTGATGGTGGTGAATATGGCCATGTTCATGACAGTCATGACAATCATGACAATCGTGAACATCATGACAATCATGACGATGATGATGATGATGATGATGATGATGATGATGATGATGATGATGATGATGATGATGAAGACGAAGAAGAAGAAGAAGAAGAAGAAGAAGAAGAAGAAGAAGAAGAAGAAGAAGAAGAAGAAGAAGAAGAAGAAGAAGAAGAAGAAGAAGAAGAAGAAGAAGAAGAAGAAGAAGAAGAAGAAGAAGAAGAAGAAGATGAAGATGAAGATGAAGATGAAGGATGATAATGACGACGATGATGACGATAGATGGTGACAGTGAATGGTGCGCACTCAATTATGAGTAACAACAGCTGTTGATGTGATATCAAGGATTGTTGATGAATGTATGATTATCAGATATAGTCAGTCACTGTCAATAGTGGCCAATGATGGTGACGGTGCATGAGGGTCAGTCATGATTCACCAAGGTCAATGCAAATCTTGATTTCATAAATTTATGAATATCATTTATGCAGATTTTATATATTTCTAATGATGATTTCATGACTACAGGCGAAGGCCATTGGTTGATGGACCAGTCATGATTGGACCTGCCAGGAGCTGGACTACATAGGCGTTGAACTCCAAGAGGACTCGCCATTGGCAAGCGAGCCATTCACCAGTTGTTGCTTGCAGATGAAGCATCCCGAAGTAGGTCAATTCGCCAGATCCAAACCAAACACCGACAGGTAGATGAAATTTATGGAGAATCATAAAGAGAATCATAAAGAGAATCATAAAGAGAATCATAAAGAGAATCATAAAGAGAATCATAAAGAGAATCATAAAGAGAATCATAAAGAGAATCATGAAGAGAATCATGAAGAGAATCATAAAGAGAATCATAAAGAGAATCATAAAGAGAATCATAAAGAGAATCATAAAGAGAATCATAAAGAGAATCATAAAGAGAATCACAAAGAGAATCATAAAGAGAATCATAAAGAGAATCACAAAGAGAATCTATGAATCACAGGTACAAGTTGTACAAGGATCATCCAATCTCCATCTACTTGTAGGTCAAAATGACCTCAGTCTAGTGGAGGCGTTAGCAAGCACGTGGCATGGGTTGATGCCCGCCCAAAAAGGATAGCTCTAAGACTAAGGTGATCATAGGTATTATGTATGTGGTGCCTTTGATGCCCAATTTTCGAAGTATACCCCATACATAGAACAATGGTGGTTGATCTGAGCTAGGCAAACCAGCTCTGATTCCTGAATGAAGCTCCTATCAAAGCACGCTTGGGATCAGGAATACAAAGCTTGAACATAGCATGGAGACATGGCATGGACATGCCAATGGGTGGGTCTAATTGTATTTTGTCATCCGGCCTTTCCCAGCGTTCGCATCACTCCACAAGGCCACATGTCGCCAACCCCACCCAAAGTTTTGTCCTTGCTGGCCATGAACATGACCCGTGATTTATATGTGCTAGGCTGTATTCATCACTTGAGATGCAAAGGCAATCATGCCTCCAATCACTTGCAGTGTCAGGAGGGTCCATCCGGTGTGGCTCTGAGGAAACCTTCTTGCTGCACTCTTTCATGCCGGTTGTAGGTGGTTGGCACGTCCTTTTGGAAAACAGATCATTGCCCTTAAGATTTTGCCTGCAAAAAAGAGTCAGCTTCGGGCGGATTCCTCCACATTCTACTGGCTGAAAGCATCAGATCTTGTCCATTGAGATCCTTTGAGATTGGGTACGCCGTCCCAAGAGACGGCAACACAGTTAAATGCTTGAAGTTTCCATCTGAGTTGATTGCACCAGATCCAATGTCACCGAAGTGGGATGAACTTGGGTCCATTGTTTCAGGTCTGTAGCATCAACCCTTTGACGAAATAGATTTCTTATCCTCTTTGACGAAATGATGCGGAGACTACCCACCTGCACAGTTCACCAAATGAAGATCAACGTCGGATCATCGCGTGCGCACTGCCCAGGCCCTTGGAGAAAGGTCTCTGCAAAGCCAGGTGGGGAAAGATGTTGACAGTCTCGGGGGTCCAACCATGAAAGTTGCATGTCGCAGATTTCCCGCATGAGTCATGGCCTACACTGGTGCCGACATGTGGAGACTGTACTTATAAAACTGACAATTCGGAAATGATCATATTCATAATGCTACCACAAGGATGATGATTTTGAATTTCATAGAATCTGTGTGGAGCATGAGCAAGGTGTCCCGAAAATGCGTGAGTGTAGCCCATAGATGGGCTTACTCCCGAAATGGATGGTCGAGACCAGTGAAAAGCAAGCAGACAGAAATGCTGAACCGGCAAAATCTATGATGCTTGAAGGGTGTCCTGCCCACTGTGGCATTGCGACATTACACAATGTCAAAAACGGTGGTTCAACAGGCGATGCTTGGTTTTGGGTTTGAGGGGACTTGGATCGATTCATAGGATCTTTATCCTAGTAAAAGCATCTGTTGCTGAAGCTCTGAACGTGTTCGCCCACTCACATCATGGCACTTCGGCTGATATTGCTGTGGTTGGCACTGATGATCGTCTTGCCTTCTGAGACGATAACGAGCACATGAAGCACATTTCGTTTGTTTGATGAGTACTTTGATTACTTGAACTATCTTGAACTACAGCATTTCCTACAGCCGCCACGGCGAAAGCTCTGACTGGGCTCCCAGACCATCCCGTGCTGCTCACCAACTCACTGGCTTTGGCGGAGGAGGGGCAACGTGTGGCCTGGGGATGCAGAGGGCGGGGACCTACGGGGGACCAAAAAATGGAAACACTACTGGTACAGGGACCATATGGAGAATGAAGATCAGATGGAGATCAGATGGAGACCAATATGGATCAATATAGTTTGATACGATCCTTTACCAATCCGTAGTCCTCATGCTATGGGCCACGAGGTGGTACCACTCAGAGTCACGGACGTGTGAAGCACTGTGAAGGTGTTAAGCTGTTGTTGTGACATGTTTGATGAACGCGTCACTTTCTCCTTGTTAGGCCATTTGAGAATCGCGACATTGAAGGCTTCAGAAGTCACGAAAACATCGACCAGTTTCGATTGAGCGCTTTGCGTGACCAGACATGGACGGCCAGGCAGGTCGCCTTCTTCACAACTCCAACACCGAGATGGGCCAGGCAGATTGACTACAGAATGACGGGCGGGTGAAAGATAACTCAGCAATGAGTAAGTAAGCAACGCTAAGTGGATGTTTTTTATTTAAGACCTTGGTGCTTCCAAATCAATCCATCATTTAGTTGTGGAGAACTATGCAATCCTGATGATGAGTAAGTCTAATTTGGGGAGAGTTTCATGTATATTCTTGGGACCAGAAACAGTATATAAGATGCTTTCGCAATTGTTTGCATTTTGTGCCCAATACCAAAAATTACCCAAGACTTGCCAAATTTAGAATAGTCAAGTTTTGCGGTTTGTTTGTCTTTGTAGATCGACACTGTTGGTGATGAGCCCTCCTGTTCTCTAATATTGGAATGGTTTATGTTCCCAATTTCTCTTGACTCAAAGTAATTGCATAATGGCTCACAACTTCTGTGCAGTCTAAAGCATTGACAACGCTGGATTCTTTGCCCATAAGAAATCTGCACCTTTTCCCCGTGTGCTGTCTCGCCACAGCCATCGGTGAAGCAATGAGGCACTGGCGCGCTCGAGGGCTCGCGCCAGACCCAATGAGGCGCGAAAATTAACATCTCGTGCTACCGTAGTACCAGAAAGGTATAACACCAGACGCAAACCGCAGATGCGCACTACAATGTAGTGACTACATACCGCTTGGAACACATGTTTAACAACAGATCAAAACGACTTAATCAGACTTAAGCATCACTTAAGCGTCACAAATCATTTGGGACTCGAACTCGCCTTACAGCGGTGCCTTCACGGGGCGACATTTGGGATGTGACGATTCGTGAACCTCCCATTCTCAGGTCGGGCCGCAACGTGTAGCTGGGCCCCGGGGTGTGGCCCTGCTTGGGATCTCAGTGGATCAAGACCTCGAACCCTGGAGTGGCTCTGAATACAGAACGATAAAATGAATGATAAGATGAATTGATAAGATGAATACATATATATATATATATAGATACAGATACACATGAAGATTACAGTATATATAACCGTACTTAGCTATGTATAGATAAATAAAAAAGAAGTAAATACATATATATATATATATTTATAGATAGATAAATAGATGGATAGATAGATAGAAGAGTGATGCAACGATACCCAGGATTATTTTAAGATTACACGAGGTGAATGGACCATGGTTTAATCGGCTTTGGGTGTGTTAGCCTCCATCGCAAACTGTCTCATTCTTTGCCCGGACAGAGCATCTTTTTGGATCCTGTCTGACAATACAAACACTGTAGACTGGACTGCAAGGCACATGCAACGAATCGGTAATTAGTCTGCACCGGCTTAGCTTCAAAGTGGGTGGCGGACTGAAAACACTGCGCCACCTAAGACCGTTGAAGACTGATGGATCAGATTGAATCATGGAATCCAGAACGTATAAAATTCTGCAGGATTTTGTCCACAACTCAATCTGGGCATCAGCGGTTTTCATTTCCAAATGCACCAGGTTGATGATTTAGTCCTTTATTTTTTTGCAGAATCACATCACTGGAGTTGTTTCAGCAGTCTTTCCCGCACTCTCTTTCCCGCACACACACAGACACGCACATGCATTTGAATGTGGACCCTTGGCTCAGGATTTGCAAGGTTTAGTCCTCAGATGCTGCAGCATGAGCAGGGAAACTCCTTGATTTGAGAACGATTTACTGAGAAAATTGATGGCCAACTCCCACCAGTGCCATGTCTTCCAGAGATCCCCTGATATCACAATGACAGTGCCAAGCAATGCCAAGGTCCTAGTGACTACTAGTGACTAGCAGTGACTTAGTGGCTGACAATGCAAGCACCGCTAGAGGTTCACCTTGGCGAACAGCTTGCAGATTATCCCACCTGTATCTCGGAGCAGAAATCATTTCAGAAGCAAGATGAAGGAAGGACAGAACTGAGAGAAGCAAGTAGAACTGCAAGGACATCGATTCAATGCCAGCTGTAGGAATAGAAGTTGTAGGAACAGTGACAAGGATATTATTTGTGCCAAGACAAGAACTATTTTCTGTGATGGTCCCGAAGGGATATTAGGTGGATTAATCGATCGCATCACAAAGATGCTTCAGACAAGGGTCATTTACTCATGGATAGAAATTGAAGGGTATTGTGTAACCCTACAGATGACTTGAGTACAATCCATATCTGTTTGTATATATGAACCATTCACCAACCATCACAAGTAATTCCTCACAATCTCATGAACTCAGATCAGAGAAGCTGTTTCCACTGATGGCGTCATCCCTTGAAGTTGGTGTATACAAATATCAATGTAGGTACAGTGCTGCAACTTTTCTACAAACGACACGCCATGGCTGTGAGGTTTCTCTTCCAACTTCTTGGACGTTTGGGACTCGGACGCAGTGTACAAACTGAGCGTTGAACACTTGGCAAAGAGAAGGAAGGGAAGGAAGGGAAGGAAGGGTAGGAAATCAAGGAAGGGAAGGAAGGGAAGGAAGGGAAGGAAGGGAAGGAAGGGAAGGAAGGGAAGGAAGGGAAGCCCTGGCATCATTGTGCGTCATGGAGCCCTGGGACAGATTTGTGAACGCGGATCAGCCTTGGAGTGGGGTCAGCTGGAGCTCATTCCAGCAATGGATGATTCCGAAAAGTTTCGAATGATTAGAATGTACTGTCTGAACATTTGCAATTCACGGTGGCACAACGGCGTGATACATTGCCAGTTATGATAAGACACGATATCTCTGTCGACCTTCTGAAATGATTTGATCAAGTAACTCAAGTAGTTACAGAATTGATCAACTCTTGGATGACAGAAATGGAAATGTGGCAGTTCTTCAAGGTGCATGAGCTATGGCAACGAGAGCCTTCCAGGAAGGATCCTCGAGGCCGTGGACAAAATCCGTTCCAGTCTTTCAGATTCAAAATGTGATCAATTCAGACTTTTTTTTCAATCTTTTTCATTTTTTTCCAAAATGTTTGTAGTCGCTTCTATGATCTTGTCTGCATTTCGCGCGTTGAATTTCACATGGCCGTGCTGGGTTTTGGGTACTCACCCATGTTTGCACGTCAGAGTCAAATCTGCGAAGCAGCGTGAGTTGATGTGCACCAGGACCTGTGCTGATCGGAGACAACTCCACCGTGTTGTTGGGGAACCTGGGAGCAATGGCCGATGTTTCAGGGTAGAATCATCAAGGAAATGTGGATAGGTGGATGGTATACGGGTGGAAAACACAGTGGATACGTGAAATGAGATGCAACATCTGTGACTGTATATCTCCAAAGAAAACTGACATGATGACAGAGCAAACAAACCGACAAGCCCTTGACATCCCCTGTCGTGCTTTTTAGCAAATTTAGCCGGCTACGCAACAAATCAACAGTCACAATGGGCTTTGTAGCTGGCCACATGATTCTATTGGCGGCTTCCCTATATCCGGTGGTACCCCCACGGCTTCAGCAATGACTACAGGCTTTTGAAGAATAGTGAATAGGAAACAGCTTCAACTTCTTTCTCATACTTTCGAAGTCTTTGTCTCATCCCTCATTTTGGCCCAAGTTAGATACGAAGAGTTGGTCAACGTTTGGAGAAAGACCGTGTATACCCAGTCCCTCCTTGAGGCGTTCATGGCAGAGAGCCAGCATCAATGACGAGAAGGTCAAAGTCCGGGACTCAGCGTCACGTGACGTGGCTTTCACTTTGAGATGCGAAAAAGAAAGAGATGAAAGAGATTTGAGATGACATTTTTGAGTATAAGAAGATATAAGAAGAAAGAAACACAAATTGGAAGTGCACATTTTAGAAGCACAATTTTCACTCCCCATGGTTTCCAGGGCATCTTTGATGTTGACATTTCGTGAATGGACATTAAATGGTTTAGTATGATTTTGGGATGTTTAGGGTCATGGGGCATTTACTTTTTGATTAAGGTTCTGGCATTGTCGGTTTTTTCCACACCATTTTGTGTGCGGTTCTTGCTTTCTTTTGCCAACTACTCCTCATCCTCTTCATGATTGTTCTCCTTCTCGTCCTCCTCAGGGTGCTGTCCATCCATCCTCCACTTTCTTGCGCTTATACATGGCCATATTTACTCTGAAGGGGCCTTGTGGTCTGCTGTGGGCAACATATACTGTCGCTTGCTTTTCTACATACAATTAGCACTTCAAAGACGATGGTATCATTCCGTGGCCTAATCAACTCCATCACAACACCAACAAACACCAAAGCATTGCCGCTAGAACACACGAAAACACCGTCACTGCTAAAACACTACTGAGAACACCGCCAGGATAACACCATGAGAAGACCAAGACACCACTACCATAAGACCAGCAAAAAATGACCCAAGCACGACCACCACAAAATACTATCAATGAGACACCACCAACAGAAAATACCACCGCTTAACTGGAAAGCCACCACCACCAACATATCACTATATAGTGGAATAGACCACCTAAGTAGCCAGTCATGAACAAAGACGAGCGTGCAACTGACTGCACATGCACATACACAAGTTTCTGCCGTCTTATTTGTATTTTCAAGCCTCACCTTCCATCATCGTCCATCCTTCATTTCAGTCTTGCGCCACATTTTTCTTTTGTCTCTACTGTTTATTCTAAGAACCATTTGTTGGGCTATCTAAGTGTTTTAATTTGCAGATCAGCATCTGTAGCCCATTGGCCAAGTATTGCTCAGGTGTGGCATTTGCCCTACGTGGAACTTGTTCTGCTTCTCGGATGGCACTAGCTGGTTGCAGTCAGCTTCCCCGATGCCCGAAGAATGTCCTCGAGTTGACTCCTGGTGGCTGTGGGGCTTCCTTTCAAGTCACTCGAAACCATTTCAGTGTCCACCCCAAAATATTAGGGGACCTCGGTTCGATCATGTTTGACAAGAGCAGCACAGTTGCTTTTAGAATGCAGCGCGTTCGCCTATGCCGCCAAAATAAGATCGTGATTGCCTCAGCGATGCAAGTGATCTATTGATGTAAATGATCTTAACATGGAGGTGTGAGTGATACGTCATGTTGCGCCTGCTCCTTTTGAAAACTCCTTGTGAGCATGCCCTTTTCTCTTGCTGCATAGTGCATTTGAATGATGGTTAGCTGATAGATACACAATACTCAAACATGCTGGTTTAGACTATAGATACTATATACATACAACATGTGGACAGAGACACGGACACACATGTTTGACAAATGCATTCATGCATGCATACATTATTTACCGCATTTGAGACACCACACCAAGATTTGCAGTATTTTCTGTGTGTGTGTGGGGTTTTGTTTTGGGGTCATGTTCTGTGTCATGTAGGTTTCTTGATGAAATGGCACAGCCTCAAAGTTGGTTGGGTCCTGACTTCAACTTCTCGATAGTTTGGCATGCCTATTGATAAGACGAACATTGCTGGACCAGGCCGGAGTTCCTCGTGGAATTTGAATATGTCCACGACGTGGAGGTTTCCCGGGAAGTGGTGGGAACACAGGACGCAACATACATGGGCCTATGTAGTATGTAGTGCTGCCCAGAATGCTGTCAGCGCAGGGAATTGAATTTCTTTCAAGGTTTAGAAATGTGTGTTGATATAATATATCGATTGTTTCTTGCACATATTGAACTGTCAACCACATCTCCAAGTTCAACTTGCGTAAGGATAGAAAGGATGTAGTGCCTCGCTCATCCAAATTGGAATCGAAAGGTTTGAGGAAGTTCTTTGCCATTTCGGATGTCCTGTTAGACCTATTGAGATCACCATGTTTGGGACCGTGCAGATCAACTCACAGCTCACAGCGCACGCTCGCACTGCAGTTTGGCACTACGAAAGATCAGATCGACTGCGGCCCTTTCGTTGGGCAGCAAAGTCTCAAGCGCGTCCAGGTTTAGTCAAGAAATTACGATGCATTCATATACAATATCATATAATTATACAGTATATGTTAATATTATAGATAATTAGTTGGTATTGATTGTCGTATTTATAGCGGACGTGTTTGTAGTGGCCTGTGTGGTTTGCTGCTTCATTGCTTTGGCGACGAGATCAGTGAGTTTTCATAGCAGTGAAGCTGTCAGGCGGAATCCATAAGAAAGTTCTTAGAACATCGTAGAACCACCCAAGAAATTCCATTCGGAATCCATTCAATGATCTTCGATGTCTTTTGGCCTGAACACTGAATATAGGTGATAAACGGTGATATGTTTCTACAGGGTTTTGGGGGGCTTGAATCCTTCAATCTCTTCAATTTGACCCAAATGAATTCTCCTCTTTTTCTGTTATTTCCTTTTCTCCGGAAACTTTGCTTCTTTTTGCTTCCAATTCCTGAGAAAACCATTTTCCACTCAGGATGCCTTGCTGACAGAGTACAGTTTCTTTGGTCAGATGGGTGTGGAGCAGGTCTGAGTTGAAGCCATGGGGATGGTGCCAGGTGGAACTACTTCTAGGTCACACTCGGGACTCAACAGCGATCACTTTTCTTGTGATAACTTGGATCTTTTGGTCCAAACCATGATGAACCTCAAAACTTACAATCCCCCTCATCAAGAGGAATCATCGTGACCATGTTTCGTAAATCTACTGGCCATCACAGGGTATGTACTCGTACATCCCATTCAGTGCTGGCAAATAGTTTTCAGCTGTTTGCTTGGACAGGTGAATTTCAAGTGGCAGGCGGAGATTTGCCAGTCCAGTGCACTTGTATGCACTTGCTGTGTAAGACAATCAACAAAGAACGTTATTGACCTGACCTAGAGCAGAAGCCACATGTACCACAATTCAGGACTATGATCAACAAGCTTGCTGTCCTTGTGGTACTTGATCACCACCAATGTGAAAATCGTCCATAGAGTCTCTCAGAATACAGGCACCCAGATCCCGCAGTATTGATGGTTTGAACTAGTAGGGACTCTTGGAATCGCTAGGAGGTACTACGCAAATTATGTTTCTTCACCATCCTCCTGCAACCTGAGAAGCCACGGTCTTTTTGTGGCTTTCAGAGTTGAAAAATGTTTGTCTCACGTTCTTCATGATGAAACGACCGGTTCGCCTTGAGCCCCACACAGTTTTGAATGTTTGAATCTGCCACTGGTGAATCTCTTGAAGCGCCAGGAGATGCAGCAACGCAAGCGCAAGTTGGGTGCTTGATAGAAGTGCATGGTCTGATGATGTGAAAGGAGATACTTCCTTTATCTTCCTTTGAAAGAGCGTCCTTCCGTTGTCGCAAAGGCTGCAGTGATAGGAGCTATTCCAAGTCGACAACTGATCAAACTCAAGACTCGGATTTCCTTCGGCCCTGGTATGGCCCTGGTTATCAAATTTTCGACGCAGCCGAAAACAGTGACTAGATGGGTTGCTTGAACTGATACGATTGATGATCATGTTGGATGGGTTCATGCATAAATGAGGCACCCAGGTACCCCAAAATTGTATTCTCCGGGAAAGATCATTTGGGGTGCCAACTCAGGTTCCCTCCATTGACTTTCTGCATTGTCTCACCGTGCATTGCACTGACACTCTTCCCAGGCCTGCAGATGTGCACGACCTGTCCCACATCACGCAGGTCTCGGCTGAGTCGTTGTTAGGGCCCTTGCTGCGAAACCTTTGCTCCGCTCTCTGCTGGACCAGGCAAAGGTTTCTTTCACTGGTTGTTGATTGTATCACCCACCATTGCCACTGTCGGTTACATGCTCGAGACTTCGTGAACAAGGTGTTCATCAAATGGCTTCGGAGGTGTTTCACTAGCAAATCCTTTCAACTTCACGGTTCTGAATGCACGGAGTCTTTTGAAGAAAATGTGTTTTTTGGCATAGAGTCTGTTCATCTTTCGACATCAGCATCTTTGCCACCAAAGCCACGAAAATAGTAGCCTCAATGGGGTGGTAGCTGTAGCACATTGCAACATTCCAGGAGAATGTGGATCCGCGGCCTTCAGAGTTTTTTGGCAGCAGGGCCTTGAGGAATCTCTGGATTATATAACAAGACCAGCAAAAGTGTACCCGTACAACACCAGTATCTTGACTAGGACCAACAGAGATAACAGAGAAGAAAGCTCTAGCTAACAGACATGATGCTTGTTGGGTATACCAAGTGTATCAATAGATATACAAGTAATAATTATTTCACGGATTGACTAACAAAGGTATTGTCCAAAGAGTTGAAGAACTGTAGCATTGGCAGTGAGCATGATGTGAACATGCATACGTCAACAGAACAATTTTGGTTGGGGAATCCTTGGCTTTGACCGGGATAAAACAGCGGATATCACTATATGATGAGTAACAAGTAGCGGGCATCATTTGTTGGTGTTTCCTCATTGTTGGTGATGTCATGCATGCTTTGCTGATGATACGGTGGCTGTTGGCCGCCGGTCTCCGCCAAAGTTGGAGTCCTTTGAGGCCTCAACCAGCACTGTCTCGCAGGTTGCTGCTTTTTGAGAACCAGAATTCCAATATACAGCACCCGGATCATGTTATACAGTAGTGATCCTATTGCCAATGAAGTTACTGGGGCATGAAAACGAAACAGGCGAGGAATCTCTGGGCAACCGTTGATTACGGAGTAGTGCTTTGGACACTATGTGTGATTCAAGATGTATCGAAGTTATTCGAAGTTATTCGAAGTTGCTCATTTAGAATTGTACAGTTATAGTATGTTTATAGTACTGCAAAGACCAGCATGGTGAAAGGCACTGGCACCAAGCTCAGGTCGTTAGGCCCACAATTGCCCAACCTGTCTTCGCCTCAGAGCTCCTAAAGCGAAAGATCCCAAGGACGGACCCAGGTTTTGAGACCGATATGACCAAAAGACAAGGTTTTAGAATAGAAAAGAAATACATGAGAAATACTGGTAGATATAAATAAATGAGGTACCTATGTTACAGATATGTTCTAAAAACACACATGTAAAGTTTCCAACGTTTGGGTGTGCCAAAATTGAAGTCGACCACTGTTTGGAAACGTCTCGATCGGGCGCATTCATGTGATCCCAATTGAGGGCCCAATTGCAAGTCAGCACAATTGGCACTGGCTAACATGTCAAGCTGATTTGTTTATCTCTTACTGGCCATCCTGAAAACTGGGATGCTTGTGTCCCCAATAGAGCATCAGCCGCCCGTGTCGAAAGATGTTCAAGGGTCAATTTTTTACTCCTGATATCATAGCGTACCACCATCGCTTGCTGATTTCACTCCAAAACTATCAGATTTGGCATCTCCAAGTGGCACTTCTTCCACCATCAAATGTTACTCAACCGCAACTGGCAATCCATCAATCAGTTGGGGGGTCCACCCCAGCGGTGCTGTTAGGAACCGCATCCTGCCAAGCTATCGGACTTGAGTCTGAGATAACAGGCCTTCGTCAACTTCTGAGGCCTCAGGTGCAATTTTTGGATGCGGCAAAACTCATGGAGTCGGGAAGCCGATGCCGGGCTACGCGGCTACATCCTGGTGTGCAATCAAAGTGCACCTGGAAGGTTGGTACTAAGAATCGACCATTTCTGGATGCTTATGAAGATCATATGCATCGTTCATCATTCATCAATAGTCTCATTGTTCATTTTGAGGCTGCTTTCAGGCAATGATACATTTGGATACATTTATATTGTCGGCCATGTTCCCTGCTGGTAGAGGGTGAAGTTATTTCAAGTGTTTCAATACCATTTGCAATCACGAAACATGTTAGCACATGTTTGATTTAGTACATAGGTGTAGAAATATCATGGCAAATGCAGCAAATAAAACAGTATGATGAAACCTTCTTTGGTTGTGGACCCATTCCCTATCCGCTGATCACTGCTTTGGGAACTTCACTGGCAGTGCTGGCAGCTGCAGCAATTTGATTTGCAGCTGACATTTGTTTCAAAGGGCAGTGTATTCCAATAGATTGCAGAGAATGGCAGCTATCCCAGTGAACATCCCACAAATGAAGGATGTAGTTTTTGCTGGGACATCAATCTAGCCATCTTGGAGGAGTCAACCAGGAATTTTCTAGAAACGGACTTGGGATGTCCTCTTTACAAAGCTGCTGCCGTTGTTCGCCACACCACCCTCTATTTTTTTGTGTTTCTTAAGAGTCGAACTTGTTGGTTGCCGAAGGGGATTCTTTTCAAATGGGTGACATCCTCTAACCACTGAATCCTGTACTTTTCCCTGGTGAACAGCCTGACGGGCAATGTGGGTCGAAGTTACCTAAAAGCCATTCTCCTTGGTTTACCCCGGTGATGCTCCCGTTCCCCTAGCTTTCACCTCAATTTTTTACATCACTAAATTTGTGGCTGGTCATGTGATCAATTCTGATTCAAGGCCTATGTTTTTTTTGTTGTCATAGTCATATTTTACTTCTGTTGCCGAAACATCACCAATTCAATTCTGTACACAGCATGTGACGACCATATCAGGGTCTCGGGATTCAAAGCAGAAAGCATCTCCAATGTCTCTGCTCAGTCCATCCCTTGGCATCTGCAAGTTCACTGAGATCAAGGCCGCGGCAGTCAGGAGTTGCTATGGTATCTTGTCCAGCAGCCAAGCGCTGTTGTATCACTACTGTATCACTACTGTATCCCAGTCACTTGTCATCGATCAGACATTGGTGTTCGACGGTTCAGGTGCTGAATCTCCACGGGCGCGAGCTGCGACGCATCGCTCCAGAGGCCTTGGAGAGTCTACACGGTCGCTTGGCAGCGAGATCCGCGGGAGCGACTTGGTCCGGTGCGAATTCAGAGCTCTGCAAATTTGGGAGTTTTGAGATTTTTTGAGATGTGAATTCCGCGAATCCAAGGTAAAGCATTGTGTAGCCAGTGGATGCATCATGATTGCTTGACTCTGCTTGACCATGACCCCCATTTTGAAGCAATTTACCCGTTGCCAGCGGTGCCTGAGGTTTGGAGACGTTGCTCTTGTCCTTCAATTGCATCGAATCCTTGAGCGCAGTCCCAGCGTGCCGGATATCCCCAGTGCATGGTGGAAAGCACCACATCGAGCAACTGTTTGTTGGGATCAGATGGGATCAGTGGACATTCTTCGTTGAAGATATTCACCAAAGTTCACCAGTCAGTGTGGATAATGAATATAAGGGATGAAGCAGATGGACACAGATCAAGAGACAAGACAGTTTGAGCAAAGACAGCCTGTGCCTTCACCAATGACAACGGCTTACATACCCAACATGTGTGGACGAGTGATGAGATACTCTGATATGCAAGGCAATGTACAACAACTTTGAATAAGGACTTCATCAGAAAGTGTTCATCAGAAAATGTTGCAGAGAAGGAAATCAATATAGGCCAAATCAAGGAATCAGTGTAGATCTGACTATCCTTCCACACCAATGCTTGACTACTGGAATAAACCTTGCTTAAGTCGAATTCGTGCAATGAAAGACTGGTGCCATGAATAGAAAACTGGAGAGAGTGAGCACAATCAATTTGTAGCATTTGATGCATACATAATCACACTAATATACATTGTGAACCAATCTTTTAAAGCAATGATGTCAAGAATCACAACAACCAGAGTCAGGGAGAACATTTCCCCAAAACCAACAAGATCAAAGGTAGGGATGAAACATCGAACCACATAAAAAACCATTGCTACTGAGCATCTAAATACATCATTCATCCAACGTTGTACGAGTTTTTTTGTTTGTTTCTCCATCTCACACTTTTTCCAGTCGGCTTCCTAGATTCGCGGCTAGCACCAAGGTGACTCCTTGGTTCGCTTGGTATAGAGCTCAGTGGCGCTGTTGCGGTTTCTTGCGATGTAGCAGTTCTTGGGGAAGCAAAAAGCAAACACTTGGGATATATTCTGTTTGCTTTCATTCTAATTCATTGGACATACTCCTCAACTCCTTCCTGTTTTCATATCGTCTTTATGGATTTCCGTTTAAAGGACTCTGCGAGAGGGTTTCAAGGACTCTGCGAGAGGATCATGAGATGGGATGGAGGATAACTAGAGGGCCAGCGGCGACAGACATCACATGCACACTTTTCGAGATATTAGCCGGTCTGAATCACATGAATCTTTGCTACTCGCACACACACACACATCCCAACATTCTCATCATGGTTTAGGATAGAGGTATACAATTGATGCATCTTTTTTGGGCACATAGCTAAGGGTTCTAATGAAAGAACGAGGCTTCGGAAAGAAGTGAATCAGGAACACTTTGCTGCAGCCTGTGGCCGTTTTGTTGCGGCACAGCTTGGCCTCTCAAAAACTTGTGCCCCCTTTGTTGACAGGTAGATGCAGGCGAAATACGGGAAAATGATTCTGAGATGGATGGTACTTACCAGTACCATTTCTTGTACATAGTACACCTACTTAAAAAGGGGTAGGTGCTACTCGCACGTATCATCACAGATCAAACTCTTGGTTCGATACCAAATCCTCCAAAGGCTTCAGCTGTTTCAGATGGCGGCCAAGGACTTGGCACATAATCTGATTCAGAAGGTCCATGCTGTTGTGGGCTTTCCGGTCAGCTGCCAAGAGAGTTCTTCTGTCGGCTCGTGAACATCAAACATAGTAAAGTAATCACACTATTTCTAAGCTCAACTAGTTAAACGAAACCTGTAAACTTTCCTCTTTTTGAAGAGTGGGAACTTTCATCTACTGTAAGCGGATGCAAAAACGTTCCTAAATGTAGCAACTAGGTGCAGATGCCACCCATTAAGTGGTGCTACGGTCCCAACTCCCACTTAGCGGCTGTCGGAAATGACTCTTGGAAGACAAATGGACTGAAATTTTGCCAACCTTGAAGATCTTAAAGCCCATAGCGCACTTCTTTGAGTCACCTTGCGCGCCAAGATGTTGAGAGAGTTGGATCTCAGTTGGAATCAGACCTGGCCTCAGAAGAGACCGCTGCTCCTGTTCTTTTGGCTTCGATGTGGGCCCAGGATGTTTCAAAATTGATTCCATCATCCAAAGCGCGAAGCATCCAAAATCAGGGTGGGGAGTAGAATGTTGGAACACTCCGTTCATCGGTGACTCCATCGGCTATAGAGTGGCAATGTGTGGCAGTTCATTGGAAAGTCAGCCCCGCGGCTATGCGATTACTTGTCATATCAGGGAGAGCTGCAGGTCCGTCACGCAAATCGTAATTATTTCATTCCCATTCATTCGCTTTTTACATGAAATTTGCAAGGCTACATTTGTAGCGGCTACATTCAGCTTACTTAGTCAGTTGCTTCGTCCTGGAAGCAACTTGTGGTCGGCTTGACCCAGGCTCTGTGACCAGGAGAACTTTGCCACTCTTGGGCGCGAGGTTCCACGACTGGAGACCTTGGTCCGAAACTCAGCTTGGGATCAAAAAGGTTCAAAGAACTTGTGGAAAAAGGTGAGATGTAAATGCATGTGTACATATATACATACATACTCAGAGCGTAGAGATGCATAGAGATGCATAAACATGCGGAGAGAAGCAGAGAGATACAGAGAGATGCAGAGAGATGCAGAGAGATGCAGAGAGATGCAGAGAATGATGATGGGGTGGTGATGATGATGGCAATGGCTCTGTAGTTCATTAGTCATGCAGGGATTGGCCACCGGAATCCAGAATTGCCCACACATCGAGACCCATTCAGGGAAAGTATGGTGAAGCGAGAGCCAAAGGCATACAGCAGTGATGATGGTCATTGGACATGTAACTTTGCCTCGTACTTTTTTTGATAAATATCATATGGGGGATCCAGGCGGTACTCGTGCGAAGCGGGTGCTGCAGTCAGAACGATGAACGAGATGGAAGTGTTAAGCATTGTTGATTAGGTATCACATAGTATCACTAGCAATGCTTATCATCATCAGCTGAATCAAACTTGAACCAAATTTAACCTAACATGATTCCTAACCTTACTAGCAGCAGTATAACTACTACCCATGATTCTGAGAAATGAACTCTAACAGCAGTCCCACGTTCGTGTCTCACTTTGTTTGTTTGGACTCAGGAGATTCGCGGCAATCTGCTGGTGGATAGTCGCTCCTGGGCTGTCAGGAAGATGATCTCGCTGAGGAGGGGCCCAGGGGATGGTGCATGGAGGTGCTGAGATGTGCTGAGACGTGGGCGGATGGAGGTGCAGTTGAAAGGCTGTGAAAGACAGAGCTTCCAGAAACTAAGAGAGCTTACAGAATGTCTGAAAAGAATGTCTCGGATTAAGATAATTATAGATTGGGGGAGAACTATATTTCTCTAGATGCAGACACTAAGCTCATTCGCATGTTTTCTGGAACATACAATGTACTCCTGTAAACCAAGGAGCAGGCTGGCAGACTGTTTCACAGTTGAAGAGGATTCTGGTGTTGACAACCACTCCTTGACTTAGAGCACATTGTTGTCGCGGAAGTTTCAAGATTGCAGTCTACTGTCAAACTCAGGCAAACACCTCAAGCAACAGTCTTCAAATCTTTCGGATTTCGACTGCGTGAATCAGATCAAAACAATTCAATGCAGAAATTACAACTTGGTACCGTTTTGCTGGAAAGGGGCCTGTCACCGTTTTTAAACAATGGGGAGATTTTCATGTCCGTTCTCTCTTTCGAAGTGTTTGATTAAGGTTTCTGTGCCAGGACCTTAGATGGCAAAGATGTGACGCCAGATGAGGTGCAGGTCGAGGGGGTGCAGATCAGCAAAGTCCAGGGCGGGAATAGCATGAGATGTGATTTGTATATGAGAAATCTATTAGTGACATGTCAGTATACTTGTTATCGTTCGCCATAGATCTTTACTATATGTAAAAATGCTCGTGCTTTCCAGGTCACCAAAATCATGAAAAAACAGCAGTGCAAATATGGTGTTGACATGGATTTTCGGGTAAAACTCCATCTTCCACGTCTTATTCCATGCCTTTACAAGTCCCAGTGCCTCGCAACATGGTGTTACCAAAGCTTCAGCATGATCAAACACGAGCGTTTTTGATAGGAAGGCCGCCTATTTTGGGGTACCGCAGCTTCAACATGTGCTGTTTGACAGGAACCACTCCACTCCCGCGTAATCTGGAGGCTTACCGAAACATTCGATCTTTGGAGCTCACTGAGGACATTTGCCGCCCGAGGAGTAGCTAGAACCAATCAGTGTTAGTTCGCTGCTCTATCAGTATGCAATATGGGATACGAATGGATACGATTCATACTGAACAGTGCCATCAAATTTCAATACCTCAAGCACTTCTGCAAAGAATACAGCTAGAATTGGTGATTGAGGGTACACACAGGATCACAGAGGTTCTGCCGTGACAAGCTTGAAACTGGTGGTGGTTGTGGTGGAGCGCTGCGTGTTTTTCAAGGACAGTTGTCAGTTCAAACGACAGGGTCCTGTACCCCTACTGTAGCCCTCGAGACCCTGCAGAAAGAATCAATGTGAATGAATCCTTTTTCAGGGGCATTGTGTGTAGACATCCACATACCATCACATACCCATGTGCCTCTCATAGCTGGCTTTTACTGTTGGCTACTTTCGGCGGAAGCAAACCGGTGGTCATAGTCCGCCAGTGCCCTGCCATTGGTGCTATCCCCTTGGTCGATTGTAACAGATCCCATTTGATCATTTGCTGTTTGGGGTCCGGTTGTACTATGTTGTACAATCGTTGTACCGAGGTCTACCGAGTTGTACCACGTTGTACCTTTCATTTCTTGAGATCTGCGTTGTTTTACTACGCTGATTCTCGTTGTCGGATGCTTTGAGGAGCTGCTGAGAGACCATGCTTTTGCACCTCCCACAGGCCTGGCATCGGAGCCCTGAGGCGGTGTAGTCTTAGGTTCTTAGATTCTAAGATTCACAAAATCATACGTTGTCACGTTGTCATATACATTGTTCGAATTGTCACATACATTGTCATACACATAGTCATACATGCACGAAATCAGATACATCATCTTAGATAAATGTGAAGGGATGTGCTGTCCACGCACTCAGGTGAGGCATGCAACCCTCTGAAGAATTTGTACGGCATAAGTTTCAGGGCCGAAGCAAACAGTTTACAGAAGAACCTGGCTGCTCTCCAAAGTAAGGCTACATATAGACAGTTGGGCAGCAGAATTCAGCAGATTATTGTGCCGCTTCCAAAGAAACATTGCATCGTTTGTATCAATCCTTCATAAATGCTATCAACGCCACAAGGATCCACAGGATACCAAACAGACCATCCCTAGCATTAGATCATGCTGCGTTCTTGTGGCTACGAAGCTGCCAACTCTATACTATACACATGCCGGACTGTCACCAAAACGTAGGGCCAAAGCACCTTCAATTGTTTGGAGTAGTTGAAACGAGCATGAAGGCACATGGGATACAGTCAGCGATCATGGTGATTCGGTGATATACCTTGCAACAGCGTAGAAATAGCCATAAACATGGGCAAAAGTGAATACAATGGGTAGGCGACCATCCTTACAAATACCTTCCAAATATACCTGTTTTGTTTACCTTTTGGAATGTTGGGGTCTTGACCCTTGGACAGAACCGGGTCCAAGAGACACCCTGGTGCCACTCAAATATCGGAAGGGATTGGCAACACCAGAAATGGCAGACCACAACAAGCTCGTCAAGCGCAGATGTCATGCCGAATCCAACTCCAAAGTTCTGCAAAAGTGTCTATAGATGATGTCTCTCTCTCTCTCTCGCTACATGTATATAGTCTATAGTAGATGTATGCAATTAAGTAACAGCATTGTATCAAACTAGGGCGATCAGATACGATCAAACTCGCGACTGAACATGTTCGTGATGGACCCGCCCATCAGAGAAAACCTGGGGTTGCCGGTTTTGCCCAGGCATCTCGCAGAGGCTCAGCATTCGTGACAGTTGTACCGGCGGCATCCCTGAATGTCCATGCTCAACTTCTTTTGGTCGAAGACTGACAACTTGCTTCGTTGCACTTTACTTTTACCCAAAAGTTTCAATTCGAAATCCATTTTTTCTTTGGTTCTTCTTTGCAGGGTTCTGTTGGTCAAGCCTGCTCCAATGTCCTGGCAGGTTGCCGGGGGAAACTGGCCAGGGACTTGGGAGGGACCCGCATGGACCCCCATGGACCCCGCTTCTCCAAGGTCATCACTTGCGCACCACTGGGAGGTTTTAAGAGAGAAACCCATCCTTACCCTCCTTACCTGGGGAAACATGGCAAAACTCTCATTCTCGGATCACAATTAGTTTCGCAGCAACTTCTGCAGATGTTTCTCTTATGTGTGGAGAGGGAGGATGTAGCAGATGATTTTTGCATTTTGCATCAGTAGATCTCAGTGTTGAAAAAGGAGAAGCAGATCTCAGGGGAAGCTACCGAGGTTACGACCCGGAGAGGGATCGGATTTCGACGCTGATGCCACTCGGTCTGAGGGATTGGGGTCAAACCGACCTGTAGATTCATGACGTATGTCACAACATGTCACAACATGTCACAACATGTCACCATCAAAGACAACATTGACATCTCTAGAAGGTGTGGAGAGATTCATAAGACTCCACTCAAGAGTTACAGTTGAGAAAGAAAACCGGGCGATGGGGGCAGGCACATGCTGTTGAAAATACTATCTCAGGGGTACCAAGTACATTTTCCGAAGATTTGCATGACAACCACTTATTCAATTACAGAGTATGGATCAGCATTAGACTTTCTGCACCCACCTTTGGCTAAACTTCACTATGTTCAAACATGTTCAAACTATGTGCATCACTTTTTTTGGCTAAAGAAGATTCCATCCGTACACATTTTTTGTGCGCCTCGCTGAGGACATTGTGCCAGGCCAATCCTGAGAGGTCGCCGGGATCTCCAGAGAGTGACCTGATCTCCCAAACTATGTGCCATTCCCTCCCACGCACACACACACACATGCACTCGGAGCAATGTTCAAGCCTTCCAAGGAGATTAATTATATACCTCCCATGCCATGTGCAACAAGAAATCAGCGCATCAAAATGTCAGAATACATACACGTTAGGCAGGATGGGGCCACCAAAAAAGTTATCATTATCGATGGCTAGCCCAAAGAATGATTTCCCACAAATGATGACCGATCCTAGCAATTGATTCATTTTGATCCAAGGCACCCATGGTGTTAGGGCTGTGAAGGTACCCTTGTCCTGGAAACTGCTGGCCCCTGCTCAGAAATTGCGATTGAAATACAGTAGCTTCAAGCTTGGATGGATGCGCGCAGCTTTGAGTGCAGTCAAAACACCTTTCATCCCTAAAGAAAACAAATTTTCATATGCGGTTTTCTCAAAATAGGGGAACCCCAAAAATGGCTGTTTTACTACTATAAAGAATTGATAATATTTGAATATATTTGATGATTTTGGGGGTACCCTTCTTTTGAGAAATCACCAAATCTTTTTATCGTCATCTACTAGCTTTCTTTTGGTATGATTACAGTCTCATTGGGTATGCCTTGCATATATAGCATGGTATACCCAAAATCAGTAGGCCAAATCGATGGATGACCTACTTGAGAATGCAAGATGCGACCATTGTCGAGGATGCTTGGGGTCCCCATGGGTTCTTTGATCGACTCCTTGTGGAGCCCTGTGGTGTTCAAGGCCCTTCGTCAGCCGAAGCAACTGGCGCTCGAAGGCACGGCTTGAGAGCTGCCCAAGGGAGGCTGATGACTGGGGTGTTCAGAGCCAGGCATGGAGGCCCAATGGAAACTCGACACAAAGATACACATGATTTATGATACTCGAGGTCTCCCAGGTCTTGGGAGTCTGAGGACAGACCAGGTTCAGTACGTTATAGTACTAATATAGTGATTTTTTCCCAGTGACGTCAGCATCAATCATCATGAGCCATCACGATCAGGCATTGCATTGGATGTTTTGTTGACGAGTTTTCCAACCCCAATGAGACTTCAAGGCTTCGGCACACTTGCAGCACCATCCAGTCGTATCTGGCAGGTGTTGGCGGTGGATCTTCAAGCGTCGGAGGTCCCAGCAAGACAGTTCGATGATGTTTACTGTTTTCACTTAGCGTGTTGAACGTCGGTTCACTCGAAACAGCACGCAGTCATCATGGCTGAAGATCTTAAATGAGTTAAATACCAACAAACTCGCGCAATGAACACGCTGGTCTTGGGATTTAGCAAATATGTTCCAAGCCTGCATAGCAAAACTGACAAGGCCGATGAGGGGGCGACGGACCAATCCTGGTTCAAGACTTATCAGCAGCTTATAAGCAGCACGTACACGGAAATATTGAATCGCGGATTGCAATTGCAATCCCATTTTTGGTGGGGTGGATGCAGCGACGACTGTGGCATCCAAGATGGGTAGACGTAGTGATACACAGGCCGGAAAGCGCAAAAACAGAATATTATGTTTAGTCGGAGTTCCTGATTGGAAGCACGTGTTCAAATGACATGTCTTGAGATTCCAAGCGGGAACCGTTGCTACACGGAAAGAAAGGAAAAACGATGAAAAAGGTGCATAGGAAAAGGATAGGAAGAGGATAGGAAGAGGATAGGAAGAGGATAGGAAGAGGATGAACGTTGATGAACTCCCTTTTCCCAGGGTCAGAAAATGAAGCACACACACACACAACAGAATTAACCATACATGCAAAATCTGTGCTTCCGGCAGGGGGGCCATCCAGATTGGCCATGACCAAGGCACATGTATTGAAATCACTTGAAATCGTTAATCGCGCAGACATGCTGATTTCCCTGAAGGCTGTTACCATTGGTTCGCCTACAGGTGTAGTATTCTTGTCGGCATGGTCCTTCAGATATCTTGGGCAAATCGTCGGAAGGATGACATGCTACTGCTGGGGGTGGGACTGCAAGTGGTCCACTGCCAGTGGTAGCACCAACGAATTTCCTCAACGCAATCTGGGGTTGGGGGAAACTTTGCATTCTACTGTGAATATTCGTGCATCGTCTCCAACACAGGGGCGGCGACCATCCGCACAAAGTGCCAGACATGCCCATCCCTTCAGAGTGGTCACACCCTTTTGAAAGAACCGAAAGAATTTCAAATTGTCTTCGTCGGCTAAGGGTGGGCCTAACAGATATACGTCCAGACCTGAGGAAAGTACCGTCTTTGGAGCTGTCATTTTCCCAAGTTAAGTGGTTCCATTCTATTGGAGCACACATGATTTCTTCAACTCTTTTTGTTGGCTTGAAGGATTTGGGAAGACAGATTGATGCTTTTCGGACACGACCGGATGTTGCAATCAAACAGTTTGTGTGTTTGAGATGGCCGCAGCACAGAGAACAGTAGCATTTCCCCCACATATTTCGTGAGGAGGTTCTGTCCCACATCCCTTGCCAGAAGGCACGGTAGATTCATCCAAAAGGCTCATGAGACCCGTGTTTGAAGACAATTTGGACAATGGGAAGGCTTGGGGGGAGAGACAAAGGCCTATTGTCAGATCTACCTGAATGCCAATCGATGTGTCTCAGTGACAATGACATCTCCAACTTGGACGGGTGCGGCGCCTGGCTTTGCTTTCATCAATGCCAAGTGATAGCCTACACACGTGCTTCGGTGGAACAGAGCTTTCATTCCAATCATTTCACAGAATCATTTTGCAGAATCAATGTCCGACGGTTTTAGTTCTCCATGGATTTGAATTGATGTTTGAGAAGAGACAATTCCACTAGCAACCCTGCAAGAGGGTCTAGGTCTCGCTAGTGCGTAGGGCCATGCCATGTTTTTGGGGAGAGGTTTGTCAGCCACTTCATTACCGCAATGGGTATTTGTGGGTATCTTGGATGCTGGGCCACCTAGATCCCCTGTACTCCTGACCAATGACACAGAGTGATTTCAGGGTTTGGATGAATGCAATGCCCCTTAACTTGGAGCACAGAAGTGTAATTAAGTGGAAAAGATTCACATGTCTTTGATGCTTCAATTCTAACCCTGCTCCAATCTCCAACTTTCACAAATTTAACCGACCTCAGAGGCAGAGGTGGCAGCGTAGAGGTTTAGTCACTCTGGGCCTCCAGGCTGCCTCCGTTGCCGAAATTGGAGTGCTTGACTGTAGAGCGATGCTCCTGGGCTGCATTTGGTGCTGCGCTTTGCTGCGCCCCATGGGAGAACTTCAACAGGCTTTTGAAGGGTCGTGCAGCGCTAAGTCGTTGATTTTCGTGGCCAGGAAGCAGGAGGTTGGTATAAGTTGAAGAGTCCAGCGGGCTGCTGGGTAAACATGGTGAGGCATCAGCAAAAGCAAGGCAGGGATAGTACAATGAGAGGGCTCAACTATTCGCAATTGTTTGGACCTGTCAGTTTGTCTTAGTCCTTTTTGGCTTCCGGCAGACGGCTTCAGTTCAGCGGGACATTCTGCATGCTTATAGCCGAGCTTGTAATTCGCTTTTTGTTGAATCCATGGCCCTACCATTGTTGAGATTAATTACATCATATTACATCATATTACATCCACCTTTTCATGTCGGAAGTGAAATCATTGGGACCCAGCACATCTCAGCACTTCTCCTACGTTCTGAGGCAACTTGAGATCCCTGAGGGGCATTGCCAGATGCCAGGCCAGGCGGCTGAGTGTGTAGTGCGACAGGTGCAGCTCCAGCTGCAAGATATGCTGCATATCTTGCATCCAAAGACGACACACGTCGCATGTCAGGATGGTGCAGCATTGTGCAATCCAAGAAATCATTGCCAAGTCAATCAGATTGATGACGAGAGCACACCTATCAAAGATGTAGAGTGGTCCCCAAAGTTCCCCAGACCGTTTTGGAAAGTCAATTTTCCCAAGGCATGTCCAATGCATTGATACATTGCAACGCTTTTTTTTTCAGTATTGACCTCCAATCCCAGCTGAAATCAATATGCACAACTGAACTTGTCTTCCCTTGAATGAAAAACAGGTCACACTTGGCAGCCTGCCTTGAGAGGTTGAACGTCATGAGTGCAATATGTCAGTCTGGCTTCTTGGGTTTGGCACATGCGCAGGCTCTGTTGTACTGTGTTCTACATTTCTGCATTCCACCCAAAAAAGCTGGTGCACAATTTGATCAAATGGAATCCAAGAGCCTTTGGGTAAACCCTTTAGCCGACATGCATGTGCAATTCATTCCAGCCCAACCAAGACTACGTTGATCAGGTACGCCGCCAACCCAAAACCAGCCTTTGTAAAATTAACAAATCGTAGATGGGTAACCCCAGGGTAGATCGGTAGGTCTCGGGTGCACTTCAGGAGTTACAGAAGTTGGAAGCGGGTGGAAATCACCTCACCGATGCGCTCGCAAGCCCAGCATAGCTCCGCAGTGCTCAGTGCTCCGAAGAAATTCGAACAGCTCCAGCGGGCTCCACCATGCTCTACCTGTAACCGTACTGGTTGGAAGCAGAGGAGCCACGGTGCATGCAATCATCGCTGATCTTTATGATGCGATTGTCAGCAGAGCACTGGTGGTTTGAGATATCTCTTGAGTTAATGGAGTAACTCTTGTGTCACTGATGTCCTTTTTGAAGGTGGCTTTGGTTCCCTTGAGCCCTTGAGTCATTCATCTACCTTCGGTTCCCTTCTGCGCTGAATGTCTTTTGAGGTTGGAACTCCAGAAGCTCAGCAAGTTGAGCCAAGTTTCACTCGAGGCACGCCATGCTAAATAGTGATGTACTTGCGCCCTGCAGCTGGCTACATTGAAGATCTATCCAGCAGGTGTTTATCCATTTCAGGTGCTGGACATAGAGGTATGACCTAGTATGACTTGAGATGTGTCTGAAAAGAATCAAAGAAGGTGAAAAAAACAAAGAAGCTTTGGACATAAACTCTTTCACATGTTTTCTTTGTTTTATTCTCAGTTTTATTATTCAGATTTATTCTTTGTATTTTCTTATTCTTTGTTTTTTTCCTTCATCGCAATGCAGAGGACAACTTCGTGGACTCGTTGGACACCTTCGCGGCACTGTGTGGGTGCCTGGGGTGCTTGGGGTGCCTGTGGTACTTTGTCGCCCGCCAATGCAGACGGCTGCACTGCCAATGTGATGTTGTGTGACTGGATGATAGCGGCATAGGAGCTTCAGTTTGAAAGGAACCCTGGGGAAGATGATTAGCAAAAAGGAATATGGTGGGATTGTCTTGGCCATTGTTGGTATTCAACTAGACAGTTTGTTGTGTTTAACGGCCTTGGGCAACTATGCCCGAATATTTCATAAAATGGATGTTCTATATTGCATGAAACGTTTACATGCCGGGGGAACTGTTCATTCCTTGTATTGAGCCTTACACTACAAAATTAGGACATTCAAAGCAGCAACTGGCAACCGTGAAGGTGAAAGTTGCAGGGAATGTGAGATGCCAAATGGAAGAGGAGACCAGCAGTCAAGAGGATTCATCCTCATACAGGGCCTTTTTGAGCCTCTTTCATTTTGGTAGTCATGTCTGGCTTTCATTTGCTCAATAGATACTCCCAAGTCATCAGCCACGTGTCTCCATCTGAACCATTTTTCCGTTGAGGATCTTGTGGACGGTGGGGGACTATGTGGATCTATGCGGCATAGAATACCGTATATAGCAATCTGGTGTGCAGCTGGCTCAGCTCGCGTGCTAAGGAGTGGCCTGATGGAACTCTACTTGAGCAACAATGTCATGGAGGACTCCTGGGAACACAACCTGGATGATGCTCATTATTCTCACAATCGATTCATCCACTATCATTGGAAGCCAGGGGTCATCATCAATTGCCCGCAGTAGTTATGATTCTGTTTGCCTGCAAGGTATTATATGCTGGACATCTTGCTGCTGGATGCTGCCGGATTGTTTTTGCTCCATTGTTCTTTGTTTCACCTAGCAATTTCTCACATGTTTCAACTATGACGGGTTTCAATAACAATTTATTCATTTTTACATCTCTTTTCTTGATGGTGCTCTTCCACAGGGGCTCAAATCATTCATACTTGGATAATCTTGCATTCTTTACGCTGCAAAAGATTACATGCCATACTGGAAGACAAAGTGTGTGAAACCTTCTTCAACTCACTGTGCACGTTAGACAAGACACGACTCTTCGAACACTCATTCAGCACAACGCAATCATGAAACTGTGCTTCAGAGATATGGCAGGTGGAAGCCTGGGTAGAATCTCTGGTGTGGCGGGTTTCTTCGAAGCCATCAAGTGGACATCACCAACATTCTTTTTTGACTTGATAGACTGCAGCCGTAGAGTTGGTTGTGTGGTCACCCGCATTTGTTGGGGAACCCGCGTGGCTCGGGCTGCAGGAGTTGAGATCTCTGTTCCTTGGCGCGACTGTTCCGTTGCAGGCTTCCCCTGTGCATTAGGAGCCACTAGGAAGTGTAAAGAAGATAAATCTATAAATATAGATAAGATCAAAGAAGATGAAAGAAGTATAAAGAAGTGTAAAGAAGGGCAATCTCTAGATTTGTTTTCTTGTTTTTTTTGTCCTGGGCATCGTTGCGGGGCATTGTCACTGCCGTATTCAACTTGTTCTTGTGATTGTTGTGATTGTCAATGCACATGTTGATTTGTTGTCCTTTTGTTGTGTGTTTCTGGCTGAGACCCACTGGTTCGTCAGCGGAACTTTTCTTCGCCGAGGTTGCTGCTGAAGCAACTGCCAAAGCTGTTGGTGCTTGACCTGGCAGGAAACGACATGAGCAAGGCCCGGGAAATGGCATGACCATTAGTGCCATGCTTTGGTAAACCATGGAGGTTTAATTTTTGCAGCCAAGAACCAATGGAACTTTCTCGATTTTGATTGACACTGTTGCCGGTGACTATGTCATTCCTAGACCTGGACCTAAGGGGCTACCCAATAATCTCATTGGAGCCGGTGTCCTATGGTGCTACTGAGCTCAGGAAAACCACTCGTTTTCCTCGCATTTTGCAAGCCCCACAGATTCAAAGCCTTCAGATGTGAAGCATTTTCCATCCTCTTGGTACCTCCATGGTACCAAAATGAAGCGCATCAGGCCACTGACTACCGGCAGTATGCCATGTTCCATTTGCGGAAATTGAAGGCTGGGTTGGAATGTGAAATTTGATTCAGCTGGGCAGTGACTGTGCCCAAGAAATGCCGGAACTTGTTCGCATCTTCTTTTGGATCTTTTGGAACGGAATCAAGGATTTCCAGGCAGCCCATCGACGAAACATATGGACGCATTGAAGGGGCCAGCAAGCCCCAAACAAGAAGACTTCAGAGAGGCAAACATCCCACAAGGAGGTTCTCCTGAGTTCCACTCCCAGATGTTTATACCGTGAGGTCTTGTGAACCATCCATATTTCAAGGTTAAATCATGGAAATCTCAGAAAGATTGGAACGTGTTGGAATCTGGGAACAAGATTGCGTGCGACTCCAATATGGTACGTTTACTATCCTCACAGAAACTTGTGACAAATCTGAACAACCCATTCCAACTCCAGAACTTCCGATGGTCCAACGCGGCCTTAGCAAAGACTCGCTCATCCGAGCTCCAAGCCCAGCCCCACAGGTCTTGGATGGGATTCCCTTGACGAAAGTGGAACAGCAGCAGGCTGATGAAAAGTTCAGCGGCAAGGCACGCTGCTGGAGCAGGTGTCCACATGAGACAGTAATCTTATATAGGGATCGAGCTCACCAGGAATGAGATGATCGATTGTTGTAGACAAGTTTGCAGAATCTATGCTGAATCTGTCAAATTTAATGGACCCAAATGGACCTAAATCAAGTTTGAAGTCGCTCGGTGACTTAGCAAAACAAAGCTGCTGTAAGTTATAAGCAAAACTGCTTTGCTTCATGGCAAGAGACCATGCCATGGCCAGCATACTGTACAGGCGAATGCCTGAAGAGCAATCCTATAGCCTCTTGCAAACCCTGAGTTGGTTTCTACAAAACGGATGGTATTAGATTTGACCATAGCACATCTTTTAAAAGTTGGTACTAGTGCTGGTCAAGATTGAAGACCACATCCAGATTACTGCAGTACTTACTTTTAACATCTTTGAGTTACTTGGCAGCTTGGAATTTTCCATTTGAGCAGAGACCCAGGAGTGGAACTACTCCAAGCGATAGAAAGGTGACATGATGCGCTCACCAGTGTTTCTAGTTAGAGAACCTGTAGCCGGTTGATTGGGAGAGGTCATTCACTGGCTAGGACTCAAGGTAGGACAATCCAGGATTCGCAAAAAGCTATGCCATGCCCACAATAAGAACTCCCCACCAAGTGATGCAACCCAAGATTGATGCCCACCTGAACCGGTTCCTTTTTTTCCTGCGCAGGTCACCATGGAGTTGCTGGAAGACAAGCTTGGCCCATCTCCCTCATGTTGGAGCGCCAGTTGGGAAATGTGAGCATGATAGCAGTGATAGCTTGAACTCCATGGCAAACGCGAAGGTCTGTCAAGCATTTTTGGGATGAGGATGGATGAAGTGCTTGAGTCTAAAAGATGACAGAGCCATGGATTTGGATTGCATGTTGACTCGAAACTACGAGCGCATGCACCATACAAATGTATGAAACGGTAATACAAATCACTACGAACACATATCATTTGTATTACTCGTACCATTGTTCGTAGAGACATGATAACATTGACACAGCAAATGTTCTTAAAATGTCTGTGTGGTAAGTTGGTGATTGTCAAGCCAACCCTTGACTTCAGACTCTCTCGCTTTAGGCCACAGGTACCAGGCCCAACTGGTTCAAAACCACCCAGTTGAATGCGGATCAAAGCACTGCTAGCCCAGTAAGCACGCTGAACCAGGTTGTCAAGTTAAGTCAAGTTGTTGCGGTGCTCACCCAATTTGACCGTTGATGTTAGGATAGGTTAGGTGATTTGACTGTCGGATTTGACAAACAGCAAATCTGGGCCAGAACTCAGCTCGACGGAGGCTATACATTCCGCACGGTGGATCTCAGCTTGCAAGGTATTCGAGAAATCGTCAGAAGACTTAGCTGGGGACTGGATGGGACTGGGGACTGGTCAGTTGAAGTATGGTCTAGAGATGTTTTAATGACAGCGTGCATTTGACAGCATTGTGGGGTGACAAATTTATAAATCCCCGTGAATGACCAATGATTTAGACGCAGTGCTGGTCACAGTCCATCTGTTGGGAGGTTCATTTGCGAAATGATGATATTCCTTGTTGACCGAAACATTGATATCGGGATATTGATTCAATTATATATTCATCTTCGATGAACGTGCAATCTATGAACATCCATGACTCAATTCAAACAACATGCAAACGTCCCAAGTCCATTCTGACAAAGACACGCAAATATGCACCTAAATGTTGAATCCCTGACCCTGAACTGCTGGACTTATACCGAATTGAATCTGTTATTCAAATTCACTTGCAGAGACACACGCGCACACACAAACACAAACACCCTTGTACATTCTGTACATAGATCCAAGCACAGGCTTGTGTGTCAATGTGTACGTACATACCTATCCAGGACTGAACTGCATCTACCTGGTTTCGAGGCGCATGATGCTGATGAATGATATATAACTGAAACTAAAGGGAATGAATTTGATGCGTAAACTCTTAGGATCTTGAAACTGCTCAAATTCCAGCGTGTGTGGAGTCTGGTATATGGGAATGCTACCTCCCCTCTAGACATATGAGATATGATATGTCAATATATTCATATACGCATGTATATAATATATATACAATATATATATTTATATTAATATATTTAGATGTATATACATATGTATATAAATGTAAAAATACATACATGGATACCAAATTCCTATTCCATGTTTCAGGATTACTATATATTTTACCCAGTACCCGTACCACATGAATTTACCAAATACATTCTCTTTTGCAATATCAAACAAATCAATGCCACATTTGTCTCTTTTGTATCTCTCCAATTACACCAGAGGCCAGCTTATAAGTCAGCATACTTAAAAGGAAGCAGTGACACAAGGTTCAAGCATTATTTTGAGGCTTGTAAAGAAGTGGCAGCTATCAAAACATGCTGGCAAACAATTTTTCTTGATTGAGGCTTGTCAAAGGAACATGCATGCACAACAGTGCTTACATGTAATAGGTGCGAACCTAATGCGTGTGCATGCAAGGTTGGCATTTTAAGCTGATTGTTTTTACATAAAACTGTAATTCAGCTGTGCATTTTCCGATTTCAAAAAAGATGTGCTGCCAATAGCGCTTGAATTTTGGACAGGTAGCATGAGGTAGCATGATGCATGCGGTGCCTCTACAACATCGCAATTTTCGGAACAGACATAATTTTCGCCCTCAACAAATTGTTCAATACGAAGTATGTGCCTGTTTCTGGATAACTCGTGGCAGCTGCAAACAGCGGTGCGGGTTTTTCTTCTGACGCCACAAGAAGCGTGTCCTTACCTCCCACAGTGGACCCCTACCGAGGGTCAGCTGATCAACGACGACCTCTTCCCATCCTTGAGGGTCGGGCAGACCGAAGGGATGACAGCCCCGGGTGTTTTGCCAACGCGGGACTGCTTTAGGAAATCTTGAACCGCAAAACACCTTATTCTGAGAAGAAAATGGTTGGTGATGTTGGTGGGTCAGCATCCATTTCTGGAACCTCCGAGAAAGTATAGAAATCATTGCATGACAAATTGAATGGAGACTTCTATCACAATACCATCCATCTACCATGCATGAAGGACTCAACTGCCCTCACAGCAGCGGAAGTATCGCAGGAATGGCCTTTCCGGCCTTGCTAAATACCACAGAACCTGGAAGGAGGTGAAGGCGATGAGATATCTAGATTTACTTTGAAATGGGAACAACATGGCATAACTGCATAACCCTTCAGCATTCCCGGTTAGTTTAGGTTGTCCGGCTTTGTCGTCCGCCGTTCATTCACAGAGGGTCATGTCCTCAATCCTCCGAGATCCTTGCCGTCGCAAAAGATCGCATCGCCGCATCGGCCACTTTGGCCTAACAATCCTCAAGGTTTTGGAAATTCGAAGTGACACATGACGTTCTGTGACCTCTGTGTGATCGCTCAGACCCTATAGTCCCAGGGTTGGTCGAGAAAACGACGCTGAGAAACCGTTGGAATGCCCGATGACTATGAAGCTGACCCCAAACTGTTTACAAGTGGTGCTATAGGAACCCTCGTTGGGCCTTTCTTGCTTGCGGTTTCATGCAGTTTCCTTCATGGCTATATTATACATTCATTCATGTATTTATACATATATATGATATATATATATATATATATGATATATATATATACATACATCATGTATCAATGATCATCAATGGGTATTTTTAAAATTTTTGTTGATTGTGCTTTTGTGTTTTATCCAGTTGTACTGAAGTTGTCCAGTTGTGACCCTTGCAAGTTGTCATCGGTGCTTCGCCCGTCGGCACCTCCGTGTGACAGGAATTGGTCTTGGATGGCAATCCCATCACGGACATCAGGCACTGCATTGTTCAGCACTTGACGAGCAAAGAAATTGGATATCCATCCGGCCAGTTTGAGCTACTTGAAAGCGTGCCGCATGATACTGTTTGGCAGGAGTAGCCTTCACAGATCAGTACGGCCATCCTGCACAATTCTCCATGGATTGTCATCAAAACTTTGCCATGCAGCCATTCGCATCAACATCCCGCTTTCCAACCAGACGAGCCAAAATCGCAGTTCCAATCACACGATGATGAGTCACAATCAAACTCTTGTTGTGGTCATGGCTGTCAGTTGCTTTGCGTGGGGTTTGCATTTGACAATGCCCACTGAGTACCACAGGAACCTTGGGCCATTGGTAAAGCTCTTGGTTTTGCGTCTGGGGACTGAGAACCGTGAGAATGGAAGATACCAAAAGGACCAAGGATCAAAAACATGATCGTTAAGGGCAAATAAGACAGGATATGACAGGAGAGAAGATGGACGAATGAAATCTGCGGGAGAGCTGTGGAGCTACAGCACTGCTGTCCTATGGGTGTTTCTTGGACTGGAGATAATCCAAAGTGATTATTGTCTTCGTATTCTTAAGAATATTGTTTCCCAATCTAAACCCCGTAATTCAGTTCAATTCTGGCAATACCACCATCTAGGCTGATCTGATATAGGCTATAGGCATGTTCTGCTTGAGATGGAGCCTAACCCCAACACACGGCCTAGCGGCCTAGTGATTGTAAGGCATGGGTCGCTTCCAGACTGAGTTTGATCGCGGGCATTGGGATTCTTGGAGGGGCCGCATTGGTGCACCAAGTGTGCCCTCCACTTGATCCAGGTCCCTTTTTGTCTGAGCTAAGTTGACCAAGAGCCCGACACGGCTTTATTTGCCTCGTCCAGCTTGCTTGGGGAAACAACTGAGTCTTGCACACTTACATTTTGATTGAATGCTTTGGCACACTTTGTCATGAAATTCTTAAAAACAGGACACAGCTCCTGAAATTTGGTACATTTCCGAGATATAATCACATTCTGATTCTGACCAAGGTCTAAACAAGACCAAAATCGACCTGGAGAATGGTGTCATGGGCGGCGTCGCAAGCTTGCATTCCTTTATCGCCAAAGTTGTTGAGAGAGAGTAGAGCCAACCAGTGAAGGTCCAAGGACATTTTAGGTGCATTCGATGTGCGTTCCGCGAAAGAGAAGAACTTGGATTCATCCGGAGACCAAAACTGCTGTCCACCCGATCCACTTAAGTGCTATCCTTCGAGGCCGATTTCACTGGCGGATTCGGGACCTTTCCGAACTTGCAGGCACTTGGGCCAGAGAGATGACCGTTGGTTTTGTGCATGCTGCTTCTGGGTTGGCCACTACGGTCTCCGATTCTTGTTGGAGTAGTGCAGTACTGCTGGCTCCGCATTGGGGTAGCAATTCTGTCCGTGCTTGTCCATGTTTGAGTTCTGCGAGAACCCAGCTCTGAATTTTGGATGTGAAGAATTTCAGCAATTTTCAACATCTGTCACTTCATTCTTTGGTTGAGGGGTTGCTGCTTCCTTGACTTGCTTATACATGCTTATACAGATCATGTTGGGATTCCGTCTCTTCGCAGGTGTTGGAACTTGGGTACAGCTGCATCGCTGATTTGAGCTGCTTGGTTTTAAGCAGTTGGAAGGGTACACCTGGGATGGTCATGGATGGTCGACATTGGCATTGTCCAAAAATCCACAAATGGTACTTTTGTCACCACGCCTTTGAGGGTTTTATCATGAAAACACGGACAACCCATGCTGGAGCAACAAGTTGTAGGAATGCTCGCAACTTTTTTTTGGGAACAAAACGTTTTGTTCCAAACACGCGGGTAACACATGGTTCGGCCTGCCAGTGAAGGATTGGAGCCAAAACAAGTTTCTCATTTCGTGGTCAAGTTTGTGAAAGTTCATGAAAGTTTGTGCATTGAGTGATATTGATGGTTACTTGATGGTTAGGGAGTACCCCGATTTGTGAACCAACCCATTCACTGGCCCATTCACATCCAAGTCAAAGATGCTCGGTAATACTTGAGCCGTCACGACTCAGGATTCTTCGAGCAGCTAGGGACTTGGCAAAGATGACAGTGCGCTGTTTGGGGTGCCACGAAAGGACAGGATTTCTGATCTCAAACATGAGCTTCCCACGAAAGGCATGAACTCGTTCACGTGCAGTTCCTGGTGTCCCCGGCTGGTTGGTGCAGGGTAGTTCTGCAAATGTCTTGCTTGATTGGTATATCATCAAATTTATTCAAAATTTCTGTATGTGGTAACGCATGTAGATCATGTGAGCAGGATGATCCGAACATTTCAATGATTACAGGTTGTGCCGACATCATTCTGGGGTTGACACGCGTTTGAAATATTCTGCTCATGAATGCTCATATGCTATATAGGGTATGAGCAGATGTGATCATAAATCTGCAATATTTGAAGATCATACTGGCACTTGTTGCTTAACTTGCACGTACGCTGACCATGCTGGGAACATGCTTGGGAACGTGCTTGGAGCAGCTTGAGGTTGCCGCTGCAGGGCTTAAGAATCTTGCATCTGCCCGGAAACGAGATCAGCAAGTTGGAGGCATCTCGACTCGTCAGAGAATTTAGAGGTGCCCCAAAGATTTCGACACCAAGGAAATGATGGTGGACGTTCAGCGGAAAACTTGCCACTAGATGCTATTAGGAGTTTAAACAGTAAAACAAACAGATTTGCCTTTTGCATAAAAACCTGGGGCTAGAACTGACATTGTTTGAAACGTGTTGACACGCCGTATCAGATTTTGACAGCTCTAGACGAGTTAATTGCAACAGTAAATGGGGTGGCTTTGTGATGTACTTGTGAGCGATCTGTGCGTACCATAAGTATTTGAACGGAGAAGCAAGAATGATATGATATGATTTGTATTTGAATGAAATAGGATACAAATAATTGTGACATATTGTGACGAACAAAACCACCTGAACGAGCAACGCCACAACCACAATCCTGAGGTCTTAGGTGCCTAATATGTACCACAGTCCTGTAATGGATCAAATATTATCACTTGATGAAAGGTGAACAGCCGTACACATACAGAAATACAGACCCTTGAAATCCCCGATGAAATGAGGCATTTGGGTTCTGGAAAAGGTACTTAGATTACAGCAATTGCGCAGCATGGATCTTAGAGGTGAGAGCAGCAAGGGTGGTTTTTGGTTTCCATCGTATGGCTATGGCGCAGCTTTGCCATGCCACCCAGCTTTGGTCCGATTGCATGCGGTATGCAAATCAACACTTGTGGATGACATAATGGCTCTTAACAGCGAACGTCAAAAGCATAACAAATGCATACAAGTTATCATACAAGTAGCATAAACAAGCATAAACAAATGCAAAGTGCTGTCAATTCTCAAAGTTGCTGGATTTCCCTGTGACCTGAGGGCTTGCAGAACATGGAGCAGTTGAGGGAGTTGGTGCTGGACAAGAATCGAGTTAAGCAGTGTCTCGCTTGTGGTTGTGGGTCAAAAGGTGTCTCTTGAGACCAACACTTAAAACAGAGCGCCCGTCAGGAATTTCACCGATCGATTGTCTTGACCCATCCCATCTAGCATTTGCCAAGTATTAGAACCTGATTATCATCTGATTATGATCGGAATATCGTGAGTAGACTCTTGAATTCATCCAAAGGAATGGTTGATAACGCCTGTCAATCAATGACCATTCAGAGTTGGCAGAAAGCAGGCGCCATCTACAGGCAGTTCGAAAGGATGTGCACCATTGAGGATGCTGAGAAGGCTCACCCAACACATGCAATGTCTTGGCTTTTGGCTCACTAAACACATCTAAATCTAAGTAGTAAAAGATGCCAACTTCTTTGTGGATTTGAAGTACCTGATTTGGTGCTCAGGGCATAGACAAATGACATCGGAAATGCAACATTATTTTGGGGCTCAATGAATCAATGAACATCTCTGGTTTTTTTCCAACCCTCGGCACGACAGGCTTCCGCCACACAATTTATTGTTTTTCTTTTGAGCCAACGGGAAGAAAACTAGTTCTGGCCGGATAAAGGAATGCTGTGTTATTATGTGTCATTGATTATCATTGTATATCATTATATTGTATGATGTGATTTGTGCATCTGAATACGAGACAATGAAATACAATGATAATGAAGCTAAGCTCATAAAATGTGATGCCATATGATGAAACATGGAATATGACGCAATAGAGTGCAAGTTAGACTTCGAATCTAGAATATTCTAATATCATGTTTTGATATATAATTTTCCTGGGAATCTAAGTCTTCTCGAGAAGACTTAGTGGATCCAGGTAGACCCCACAATCGAAGCTTCGTTTGAGGACAGCGAACTGTAATGTCCTAGGGCCAAACCTACCCTCTAATTCCGCTCCAAATCTAACAACAATGGACTGGACCACACTGTATTACTTTGCTATCCATGCAGCAACCCACTGGGATATGGCTAAGGTCAACCAGGATTAATGATCCCCAACCCATGGACGACGTGTCCAGGAGGAATGCTGGGGACACTTCTTGTTGACCACCCCCCAATGAACATGATGATGAGGGTTGGTGGATGATGTTTCGATCAGGGTGAAGGTTTCTTGCAGGGTTGAGGATTTACGGCAGGATTGGAACGGTCGGGACAATGGTAGTGGAGCAGTTTCTCTTCGGCACTAGGGCCACCTTTCTCATAAAGGAGTGTATTTTCCATTTGGTGCAATATTTTTGGCCCCCAGAGGGTATCATTTGTTGTGGAAGTCAGTGAACTTCGGCGGACCTTGGGCATTTCATCCCACTGATCGGTGCCAAGGTTTGATGAGAAGTCCTTCGAGGGGCTTCGGGTGCGATACACCGACCTTGAAGCTGTGAGTTTGTCACTGGAGAAGTGAAAAGATGTGAAAAGCTCCCAATGAATCAATGAGCTTCCCAATGTTTTTCTTAATGAGCCATGTGGATTCCCAGGTTGTTGTAGCAGATTGTCCCAAAGCTAATCAATCCACAGTGGTTTTCCCCGATTGGTAATGACACCTGTTGACAACCCTTCAGCTGGAAACTCAACTCCTACAGCCTGACATGCGGCGAATGGTGTATCTAGCATTTTTGAATGTCGTTTGCGGAACTTGCAATCAGAAGCCCAACACCTTGGAAATGATTTCCAACTTGTTTTTTTGTCAAGTTTGTTCAGAAAGTGCGTTAGAAAACGCGATAAGTTCGTCATTTGAAGTGAATTTGAAGTGGGTGGATTTCATGGCAGCTGAGCGTGCCCTGGACGACTGTCAGGCATTGCGGGAGCTGCGATTGGAAGACAACGGGCTAAAGAGTCGGCAGCCTCACCCGGGGTCCAAAGTGTCAGAGGAGGCGCAATTAAGGCAATTAAGTAATATTACGGCAAGACTCCATGGTTTGCCCGGATGCACAGGACCTGCCCAGAAGCTAGTCTTGTCAACTGTTCAAAACCCTGCGCAGGCCCGTTGTTTTGCAACTCTGAGAATCAAGACGCCCTAAGCCCTAAACCCTAAAACCCTGAAGCCCGAACCGTAAACCCTAAACCCTAAAACCCTAAACCCCTAAGCCCTAAAACCCAAACCCTAAAACCTAAAACCCTAAACCCTAAATCACTGCGTATAGCCAGTGTTTCTCACAACAAACATTGGTTGGTTGATTCACTGCTACAGCCGTGGTTTGCCCTGTGGGCAAACCACGGCGTTTGCGCGTAATATTAGATACTTGTATAAAAATGCTTTTAAAACAGAAGTCATTAATAGAAATTACATAAGTTATCAAATACTCATCATCTCTTAGTTATTCGGCATGAAAAAGGGAACACAAGACTAATCGGCTATGGCATCTCAGAACTTGACATGCAAGACAACAACTACAATCAGGTGTCGACATTTGTCACGGGGCATTATGTTGTTGACCTCATCTACAATCATAGGCATGGGAAACCGTGATCAGAAACAAGCAGCATGGGATCCACCGTTGCAATGGTTCAGAAACGGATCCGGGGCAAGGCCTGTCGAACATGGGCCCCTTGCCGCGTCTACGTGCGTTGGGGAGCCTAGATGCGCCTGCAATCGTAGATTCAAGGGAGCAATTTGGAGCCTCTAAAGTTTCTAAGGGTCGCGATTTTCCGAACATGTTCGCTTTTGTGTTGATGTTTGCAGGAGCCCCAACTTTGGCACGTTCAATTTGACGCTGGAAAATTGGATTAGAATCGAAATCAGAACAGATCTCCATCTTGGATATTTTGCATACTGGACTCTTCATACTTTGGACGCCTCATATGATTGGCTTACATGGTCTACCTGTTTTATTACTGAAATTGGCTTAAAGAAATCCGGACTCCATTCATAGTGGACTGCATGGACCTGTCACTCTATGCCAACTCCTGCCATAGTAGCTGCACCTACCACTGCCCAAATTTTGCTGGGAGAATCCTGCCAACACTTCACCACTTCTTTGAGGCTTTACTTGTCATTGAATCGCATTGTGGAGCTTTCAGAACTTGCAGAGCCCTCAGATGATTCGTACAGCCTCGCCAGCACGCGTCTTTTGATGTCCATAGCATTCCATACCATTCTATAGCTGTCTAAGTCCATCCAGTCAGAACAGTGATGAAGGTTCATCCCACACTTGGGTTTCCAACGCGGTAACCATGTACAATCATGAAGATCTGTGGGACATTTGAGACTCGTGGATAGCTCCACATTGCTTGGGTGAGTATTCTGCACCTGCAGTATCTCCAGCTTAGAGGATTCCAAGTTTAAAGATGGAGACATTGTGCTCAGAATCACTCTTTTCGAGAGCACATTGTGTCGACTTTTGAAGTGCAGATTGGACTCACAGTTAGCTAGCCGTTGCAAGAATCAGAGCCAGAACGCAGGCAGATGCCAGGATTCCAAAACACCAGGGTGAAACGAAAAGGTCAACAAGCAATTGGAAATTCTTGGTGTTGATATCGCTATGTGGAAAAGCTGTTATACTTCTGCTGGTCCGAGCTCTGCAACCAAAACGTGGATCAGTTCATTTATTAGAATACGTTGTGTTTAGTGCATTTTATTGCCATAGTCTACATCCGAAAGTTCGCAGGGAAAGCAAGCGAATTGGTTGGCACAAAAATGATCAGGGGAGCATCCACAGCGGCTGTCAGATGTTTCGGGTGCCCTGGTTCTGTCACCCGTTGTCACAACCGCTTCAGGAGAAGCTACGTTCCTTGCGGCACTTGCTGGTGGTGCACATGGCACAAAATCCCGCCACTCGGCAGAGCTATGGTCTGTAGTGACCACAATGGGAAAGTGGACAGCCCGAGAGTTTGACTCTTTTCTTATTTTTTGTTCATTCCTTTGATCACCTTTCATACACCCCAGAGTCCGGGCGATCTCAACTAGGGACACGAAGAGAAACTTGTGCAGACATCAACTTTTGATATTGAGAATGAACCACATATCATTGAGATCAAGATCATTCAATATCCATGTCAGAATCTATATCCAGGCAAATTAGTGTACATGGTTTAGAATTTGAAGTAAGACTTAAATTCGTTTTAGCACTGGAGGGAGAAGATCTGATCTGTCTACCAGCTCCTTTTTTGCACGGTGATTGAAATTTATGTCAACTTAATACATCTCAAAAAATTGTTGATGGGGTAATTTGTCCTTTTGGTACCTATATATTTTCTTTGGAATTATTCACTCTAATTAATTCTATTTCTTTTGCATTCTTTTGGCTCTCGTTGTTGCTGTTTGTGCAACGCATGGCATGCCCACATCAATACGCTTGTTGTCGGCGGTTCCCGGCGGTTCCCGGTATCCCTTGGAGGTGGCTCGAAAGCCGCAGTACCGGCTGCAGCTGCTGCATTGCGTTCCATCCGCACGTGCTGTGGACGGCCGAGAGGTGCTGCACGAAACGAGTGTGAATGGAAACATAGGGAAACTACCGGGTTGGAAACATTTCCATTCACATTTTTATCTCTATTTTTTGCTACCATACAGGTTTTCTCGGTCAAAAAGAGTTTTTGCTTGGTCATTTTGGGGGTATACAAAGGGTTTTGATCCAAAAGCAAAAAGTGAACATATTTTCAAAGAAAAGCAAAACATAAAAAAGACATATGGATATATATATATATATATAGAGCACAGTTTCTTGTGAAAAAACACAGAGCAACAGCCCTGCACATGCAGGTGACTCCGGAAGAACGCGAGCGCCTGGAGCAGTTTGTGCCACTCGGATGAGGGAAAGTCATGGGAAAACCGAACGGAGTCGCTGTCCAAAGCCATGGTGTGTGCCTTGGCCCCATCAAAGTCATGAAGACCTTCAATCTTTTGGGTTTCTTGGAAATCTATTTTCATCGATGTCATATCTATATCTATCTCTATCTCTATCTCTATCTATCTATCTATCTATTACTATCTATCTATCTGTCTGTCTGTCTGTCTGTCTGTCTGTCTGTCTGTCTGTCTGTCTGTCTGTCTGTCTGTCTGTCTGTCTGTCTGTCTGTCTGTCTGTCTGTATATATATATATATCTATATATATATATATTCATATATTTACACATAGATATTGTGTCTTTGTTCATGTATGTTCATTGGTTTGGGAATACCACTTGAGAGTGTATAGCATTGTGCATGATCACTAGAGACTGTAGGTGAGAATGCACATGTGGGATGAAGCACTGTGGGGTGACAAGCAATTACATTTAGAGGTGGGATTCCAACCATGAGAGCATAAAACAAGATGGTTATATTTGATGGAAGTACAATTTGTGAACGCTAAGCATGGGAACAGAACTTACCAATGAAATCCAATGAAAGAGGTATGTGCAGGAATACATACACGGAGATTTTGATATATGAAGCAACCCTAATCAACGTTCCCAAGACGAGAGAGCTTCAGAAAATCCTTGGTAGGACAGGTTTGCTACGTATCTGGAATGGCAAGTCATGGGTCAAGTATCAGTTGAAACTGGAGACAACAAATATTACAGTGTGGGTATGTCAGTAAAGCGGCGGCTTCAACAAAAACTCTGGGTGATTAACATCGAGAAGAAACAACATCTAGGGGGGTACAGACCACCAAAATTTGGGATGGAAATTGATGGAATTTTGCATTTAAGAATTGTCTGCAGCGGAATAAAACCTGATATGACTAGCAGAATTTGGGACCTGTGAGAGCATCACAATATGATCACAGTAGCTGTGTATTGGCCTCCTGTATACAGAGACAACCTACGACTACCGACTTGGGACACATCCAATGACAAACATCACAACCATGATCCAGGATTTGATAGATTGTTCTGGAATGTTCTGGAACTAGCCAGTGGAAAAGTGCTGTGTTTGTGATGAAAGAGTGGTAGATTGTTTTTTCCAACATTTGAAGTTCACCACGAGCGTTTGTCGGAAACAGCTGAGTTCAAGAGTTTAAATCCCTCCTTGGTCGCAACGGTTGCTTCACATAATTCTTGCCGATCTTTCAAAATTGTAGCAGTTCAGCACAGGATATTTGTGGTCGAGCACAAGGGCCAACAGGCAGAGCTAAATCTCCATGGTTCTTGGATAGAACTTTGCCAAGGCTCTTGCCATCTTACTTCATTTTCCTTCATGTTTCATCCGCAAAAACAAGCGATTTCGAGGGACAGCAAGAAGCAAATGCAACTCTCCAAGGTTTACTGATGGGGGCAAGACGGCGGCGGCATGGGCGACCCAGTTGGCTGCCAGGAAAATGGTGTGACCAACCAAGGCCGAGACAATTGGACGCGCCAATATATGAATGATGCCGGATGATGCAGAGTGAGGATGATGCAGGCAGGATGATGCAGGATGAGGATGATGCAGGATGAGGATGATGCAGGATGAGGATGATGCAGGATGATGATGATGATGAAGATGATGATGGTGATGGTGATGATGGTGATGGTGATGGTGACGGTGACGGTGATGATGATGATGATGATGATGATGATGATGATGATGATGATGATGATGATGATGATGATGATGATGCAGGCACGATGATGCAGGATGAGCATGATGCAGGATGATGATGATGATGATGATGATGATGATGATGATGATGATGATGATGCAGGCACGATGATGCAGGATGAGCATGATGCAGGATGATGATGATGATGATGATGATGATGATGATGATGGTGATCATGATGGTGATGCAGGATGATGATGATGATGATGATAATGATGATGCAGGATGATGATGCAGGATGATGATGCAGGATGATGATGCAGGATGATGATGCAGGATGATGATGCAGGATGATGATGCAGGATGATGATGCAGGATGATGATGCAGGATGATGATGCAGGATGATGATGCAGGATGATGATGCAGGATGATGATGCAGGATGATGATGCAGGATGATGATGCAGGATGATGATGCAGGATGATGATGCAGGATGATGATGCAGGATGATGATGCAGGATGATGATGCAGGATGATGATGCAGGATGATGATGCAGGATGATGATGCAGGATGATGATGCAGGATGATGATGCAGGATGATGATGATGATGATGATGAGGATGAGGATGATGAGGATGATGAGGATGAGGATGATGACGATGATGATGATGTTGATGATGATGATGTTGATGATGTTGATGATGTTGATGATGATGATGATGATGCAGGATGATGATGATGATGATGATGATGATGATGATGATGATGATGATGATGATGCTGATGATGCTGATGGTGATGATGATGGTGATGATGATGATGATGATGATGATGGTGATCATGATGGTGATGCAGGATGATGATGATGGTGATGATGATGATGATGATGATGCAGGATGATGATGATGATGATGATGATGATGATGATGATGATAATGATAATGATGATGATGATGAGGATGATGATGATGATGATGATGATGATGATGCAGGATGATGATGCAGGATGATGATGATGATGATGATGATGATGATGATGATGATGATGAAGATGATCATGCAGCGATCAATGCAGATGCATGCTGCTTCCTCGCTTGCCGTTCGTCTACAGACTCTGAAGCGGGGACATCTCTTCAACCTAGACCGCAGCAAGAAGAAGAGTATATCAAGTGCTTCCCACAAAGTCTCTTGTGGATAGAGGTTGATTATTTGATTATTTCAATTTTGATCTTTTGGTGAATATTCCCCAAGGTGTGCAATGTTCCATTTAGGCGTTCCCATTGGCGGTTGTCCATTTTGGTGGTCCGTCAGTCTGTAAGGCATCACAATTTTGAAATATTTTGAATACTTTCAGCCCATTGTCCGCATCAGTTCCTGAAACGAACTCTGTAGCTTTCGCGGCAAGCTCCCGAGGTCTATGTTTTTAACGACCCTCCACCGTCAAGTGTGCAAGTGTCGAGCACTGAGTCAAGCGTTGGAAGGTTGCTGAGCTGGGTGGACAAAAGGTAGAGCTTTGCTTTTTCCAACTTCGTAGCTTTCAAACAGTGATGAAATGATATGAAAATGATAAAATCATTAATTCATTTTTTTCATATTGAGTCTTCGTGAAATCCCAGTCGAGAAACAAATGGCCCATGGCACCTTGAGGGACACTGAACATCCGCGGTGCCATGAGAGACATCCACGCGTGTTTACAACAGTTTGCATACCAAACATGCATACATAGCTGTTTCTGAGCATTTCTGATGCTTTTTGCATGTAGAAAGGCTGTTGATGGTGGATGCAGTTTCTCTCATAAGTTAATTAGACACACTATGTGGTTGAATCAATCTTTGACCAGCTCCAATGATATACCTGAAGATTTTGCACAGTGCATGTGTTCTGCTCTACGTTGGAAATCCTGAGCGCAAGACCTCATTGCATAATTTACAGCGGCCAAGAACCCCTGACTTCCTCATGATAGTTGATACCATCGAAAAAGATACGGACAAACCATCCAGTTGAAGGCTTACGGATTACACGTATGATCTTACGACCATCATCAGCCCGTAGTGGACGTTTTTGTGCACATCGATACGCGTATGTGTACGTAAATGCACACGTACTTGATTGGATATTCATTATGCGCATGTGAATTCGTGATAAATAAGTTCAAATAATGTGATTATTGTGAATAATATGTCTATATAGATATATAACACACACAGATATAATTATATATGTATATCTATATAAATAAATAAATGTATATATATATATATATACATACAAATATGTATATATATGTAAACATATTTGTATATATATATATATATATATATATTATGCATACATCTTTCATCATATTCACCATTCTATCGTTCTCCCTTTTTGGTGACCGTATTCATGACGTTTCGCCGCTCAGGACCTTCATGCCCCCACCTGTGGCCACAGTGCAAGTACCGGCTCCTTGGCCAGGAGTTGAGCCTTCAATCCTTTCGGATCCTTTCTGGGTCGAAACATCACCCTGTCTGCAACTTGAGTTTTTCAGGTCGTTCAAACTCCAAGTGTTGGTTTTTCAGGATGCAATGAGTCATTGAGATTCAACGAGTTGTTTCTCAAGTCACGTGCTTACCACATTTTACCACTCAGTTCTGAAAGTCATCCAAGCGCTCTGGGGAGCAGAATAAGCAACTCCTTTCGGCGAGGACCAAAATTTCGCAATGATACAGCCGACTATCTCATGGATGTCCATATTTTTGGGACCGTGTGTAGGTATCTTGTCAATTATGTCATGTTTATGAATATTTCTGTGAATAATTTGAGTGTGAATTGACCCAGAGCTTGTGTTCTTTGTGGACGTCTATACAGTATGTGCAATGAGCAATCCTCATCGTCAGCACCAGATATAGCAATATTGTCAGCATTTGATGTTATATTGTAACTTTTCCAGTTTGCACTACTATTGAAATAAGTAATTGCTATTTCAAACTTGATCATCAGCATCATCATCACCATCATCAAAATTTCCATTTTCGTTCCTATAGCCGTCATCATCGTCATTGTTTTTGACAATCATCATCGATGTTTATTTATGCGGCTCTTCATCTAAAGGCTCAGCCGCAAGGCTTAAATAAGATATTATGTCAAGATAAGGTTACATGCTCATGATGTCAAAAGTATGAAAATTGGATTGTTCACAGCCGGAAAGATGCCGATCACTTCAATCCAGGCCAACCCCTCCGGATGTATCTAACTGATCTACTATGGCGCGTGCTTGCCTGCGTCCATGCCCCCAACGCCAACCCAGGAAGAATGAAGATGAATGAAGATTTTATAACATCTGTTTTACGTTACTACATATCTCTCTGTATATATCTATGTATACTGTACATATGTGTAAATATATATATGTATACATATGAATATAAGTGTATGTATATATATATATGTTTCGTTGGAAAGGCACTTCTTTACACAGCCACAATAGCGTTCGCATGCTGTGCATCCTTTGCACTTGAAGCTCAAGTTGTTCAGCGAGAGGGCCTAGGGGTCAATGGAGGATGTGGCATGCTTTCCTATGTTTGTCATTCCTGCAGCGTGCAACAAGTTAGCCTTCATCATTTTTCTACATAGAATCATCTATCAGTGTAGACACATCCTATTTGCAAACATATGTGAAAACTATAGTAGATGTGCACCCTTTGGCAACTGTACATGCACATACATTTGAGAATAGCAATCCATTGGCATAGCTCACAAACATGTTACCTTTTCTGCTGTCATAGAAGTGGCTTGCCCATCGATTAAGCGACACATGAATTCTCATCCATTGTTCTGCCTGAAGATGTTAACCCTACCCTTGAATGATGGCCTACCCTCTGTTTCACTTGGTCATGTCATGTCAGACATGTCATGTCCATCCATAACGCAGATCCGTCCGCATTACATCCCTGTGCAGCCCAGGGCGGTCCAGTCAACGACCCAGCCAAAGCTGCTGGGACTACAGCTGAGTTGTGGCCTCAGTGGCTGTTGTGATGTGAAATCATGAGCCTGCTATGGCATGTGAGAATCCAAAGCCGGGATTCAAAAAGCAAAACATGATAGATATATACAATTATAATCAATAATTATGTATAATTACATTGAATTATAGTTTTTAGGAGGGTGGAAATGTAGACTGTCGGCGGATGTGTCCTGTATCACACAGTTGCCTTACCTGCTTCCTGCATCGCGCTGTTTAGGACTGTTCGCTAAGTCTGGAAGTTCATGACATGAACTCGTGCCAAGGTTTGTACGACTCTCTTGTCCTTTTCAGCAATGAAAGCTTTTTCGAAGGTGTCGTTGAAGTGAACTATATATTTGTCAGTCGAAAATGGTGACATGTTAGGCTTCAAAAAGGCAGGCTACAACAAATGGGAGGTTTCAAAAAGGCAGGCTACGCATCCTCGGGGTCCCACAACATTTCCAGTCTTGAGGGGAGCTAAATGCTGCACTGTGGTATTGTTATAGCATCCACCATGTACTATATAATATATATATACATACATATATACACTGTAGGTCATTTTTTGCACAAGTGCTCAATCAAAAGCAGGGAACCGCAGGTTCACGGGTGAAATGAATGACAAGCTCTTGATTCGTCAATGGAGCGCATCATTGATGACCTTCCCACTGTAGGTGGTATGATTAATCAAAGTTTCATCAAAGAATTTCATTTCAGCAACTCAGCAACAATGACCTTCTCAGCAACTCAGCAACTTTCATTCTTTCGCCGCGACATCGATGCCCTCATCTCCGAGGCGTGATCGCAGAACTTCACAGGTGCAGATTGGGTGATTCTGTGGTGTGGTCAGTGGTGGTGGTGGTGGTGTCGAAGTTGAAAATACCAACATTAGCTAATGAAACATTTATATATATGTTCTTTTTGTTTGGTGTATTTTTTGTGTCCGAACAAATGTGCTAAAAAGAACACCAGCAAGCTGCTATCAACTAAGAAAAATCAAGGAAAACCAAGAACCACTGCCAGAAAGGTTTTTCGCAGGAGTGGAGAAAAGTACCAAAAACAAAAAGCAACTAAGAACAACTAAACAAATCTAGGAACATCCAAAACATCTAAACTTTGCACCTGCCTCCCGAAAAGCTAAAGAACATATCAAATAGAAAACCCATACAAACGGTTTCTATGAACTTAGAATCATCATTACTATTTATCATTGCATCTTGTGGTGCTCCCTGTTTTTGTTGCAAGAGAATGACCCACTATGGACATGTTCGAACTATCAATAAAATTGTGTGGCTATGTGTGTGTGTACATATAATATACAAGATGTATGCATAATTATATAGACCATAAATGTGTTGTGAGCATCATTTGTATGTGCAACCAGTGTTTTGTTTCTCCACTGCTTACCCGATGCTGAATATTATCCTGCAGTCAATCTTGAAGACAGACCAAGGACATCTGCCGGGCCTATCAGGTCCTACTCGCCTTGATGATTTGTGTTCAAGTATGGGCCTACACAGTAAGGGGCGAACAAAGACAGCGGGTGTGGACCCCAAAGCACGACAAGCGTCACGACAACCATTCAATGGAAGTCATATTTGAAGTCTCTTCATTGGAAGTCTCTTCATTGGGAGCCTTTTACGGAGCAAAGTCTCTTCATTGGGAGCCTTCTAAGGAGTCTTTAAGGAGCCTTTTGGATCTCCCAAAGGAGCCATAGCCTCTGCGCCAGGGGCCCGTGGATCTGGACTTGTCAGGCGGGAGTATCTTTGGTGTGGGGGGCAGCATCAGCACACCTCTTTTTTTCGTGGGAAGTGAGATACTTCCAAAAAGTGCCCCGGAAATGGCTTTCTACTGGCACATTGAAAGAATATGCTCACCAGCCGTTGTGAAACTTTGGATGGAAGTTGTGATATTTTGAGTATCAGAGAGCTTCTGACTGAAGCAGGAACGAACCTTAAGAAGGATCGCACCCAATCTGCA
>VSDK01023401.1:245816-308603 GCA_009767595.1 Symbiodinium kawagutii
TGCCATGCTATGCCATGCTATGCCATGCTATGCCATGCTAGACAGTGGGGCCACGGACTTGTGGATTAAGCCCGTGCCGGCATGTCATTCGCGGGGAAGGCTTCGTGTCACGAGTTGTCATTGTTCCTATGAGATCCTATGAGCATTATTTTTGGATTGTCGAGGATGCTGCAGTCCACCAATGAGATCCAGACTAGACTTGCAAGGTCGATGACACGGACTCCAGTTGGAAGTGAACATTGCCTGGTGACCACTTGTTTTCAAATCTTATCCGGTTGGTGGTTTTAATCATTTCGCTTGCACATCTTATTCGGTCTGCCGATTCCTTCAAGGTGAATCTTCTGTTTCGCAAGAAATCTCACACCATCATAAATAAGCTCTGCTGTTTTGCAAGAAAACCACCAGCTGGACAAGCTAGATAGGAACCTTGAGCAAACCCCGGCTCCGTGTAAATTTGTGTGTATTTTGGTCGGCTTCATTGCCGTTTGTTGTTAGATTTTCGAGCACTTGTTGACATTTTCCGAATAATTCCGAAGATTGCACGTTTGAGGCTTCCTAAAGTAATACCACATCTCTGCCGTTGCGAGACGGTGGAAAATCCGCTGCATGGCTAAGAATAGGTGTCGGCTGCTAACACAGCAGAAAGTCATGCAGTGAAGCGGCGACAAAACAGGATCCGGGTTGTTCCTGGTTTTCTCCATAGGATCATAGGGGCCAGCCGGGGCATTACGATGAATTTTGCCATTCTCACCAACAGGATACCAATATGTAGATGCGTTGGTTCGTGGTTGGTTCACAAGTCTCAACGCCACCATTGATCTTATTGTTCCCAAAGTTATTGTTTGCTCTTCAGATGGGGATGATTGAGGAGGACGATGACATACGATGACAATGACAATGATGACAATGATGAAGATCATGATGAGGATGCGCTTGGTGGACACCAGACTTGAGTTGGTACCTGATTCTCCCAGTGTCTCCAGCCCTTGAGCCAACCCAGGTCCCAGGTCGTGCTTTTGGTTCCGTTTTTTCCTCATTTTCTGCTGCCGTTTGGCCATTGCCCCAGCCTGGTTGAACCCTTTTCGGCCAACGGCTCAGAGACTGGGACCAGCAGAACCCAGAGAAAAACGGAGGACTATGAAACTACAACAAGAATGATCATATGATTTGATTTCGAACATCCATATGGTATGTGAATATATAAATATATATACATATATATCCATGTTTTTTAATACATATAAGTAGATGTAGATATACCTTTATAGCTGTGTATTTTTTTTCAGTTGAAGGTACCTTTTTGATGTCTTTGATGTTGGCTTTAGTCATCGTCAAGTAGCGGACCCCAGCAGAATCACCTACAACTGGACGGCAGCGCCAGAGCGCCAGGTGTCTGGCAATTGGGTTGTATTTGAACATGATCAAAACTACAAATTGACCAAAATGATGATTGTCTATGATTGTCTTTTCTTATTGGTTTCATTTTGGTCATAACTTCTTTGACTCACGCTTCCTGCATTCTGAAAGAAGGATGTTTTTAGTTTCATGTGGGCGAAGTAGGACACAAGCAGCGGGCTGTCAGATATGGGCCAAGTTATACTTTGATTACATTTGGTTACTATGTTATTGTGACTCCGCCCATGCATACTATCAACCATTAGCTACAAATCATGGTCTCAGCCATCATTAACGTAATCCAAATTCCGTTAGATCTGTCAAGCTTTTTCCTTATCTTTGCTCTTCTATTTTAGAAGTGCTCTCACGTTAAAGCTCATTTTCGAAGTCTTTTTTCGAAGTCTTTTGAAGCTCTTTGACAAATCTTCAAATTTCTTCTAAGCTCACAAAGTCATTTCACTCAGAGGCGCACACTTGGCGGCTTGGCTGGAGCCGTGCCTGTGGAGCCATGGAGGTGGGGGAGATGAACGGTGAGGTGAGGATGGGTTTGAAAGACGAGAGGTAGAAATACATAGAACATTTCATAGAAACATTTCATTAAGAAATAACATATCGAAATACAATGAAATACAAGAAGGAAGATGAAGTATCTGTAAGTATAAGAAAATTTACGTAAGAAATATGGATGGCGTCAGATAGCTATATTCTTGTAACATGTGTATATATATATATATAAATACATAGTCATGATGCAACTGTAATTGCTGACCCCTAAACACCAGAAGAACCAAGAATTATAAGAAAGCAATGGGGCTATCGTTTCCAGCTTATTGTCATGTAGCTGCAACAGCCCACCATCTGAGATACATAGCCAACAATGGTGCATATGATCAACGGCCGGGCAATCGACGGCTGTGTTCTCAATGACTATCATTATCTATCATTGATACCAAGGAAGCACCACCGAAAGAGCTATCATGTTCATGTTTGAAAGGATCACTAGGAGTAGACATTTTGACCCACAGCCCACAGCTATGTGGGGCTGTCGTTTGCCAGATAGTTGAGACATGTTGAGACATTTCAACTGACAACGCGCTAAAAGGGAGTCAGACGAGTCACATTGGGGTTGCTGGGTTGCTGATGTTACAACACGGGTTTCCATTGGCTTCAAGCTGGAAGGAGCATCTCGACCAATTTGACGATTCATTTCACTCAATCCCACTATCCGGTGATCACAACACCCGACGAATCCTGGCCCACCCAGGTAACGGTAACACTTCGTAAGTCCGATGGACATCGATGAACCCCCAAAGCATGAGTCGCCATTCTCTTCGACGCCAATGGGTCACAAAAAATTGACCCTAGTCTGTCAATAGGGGGTCCCATGGGGTCCCACTAAGTCCCTCAGCTTGTTGTTTCCAAGCATTGATTCGAAGCCATCAGGGAGGCAACAACCTCCCGGACCCTGCCGCCTTTGGGATGTTCGGAGCCTCAGCACAGATCCCAACAGAACTACACTGAGGTCAACCCTTTGAGGTTACTTGCATTCGGTTCCAATCGATCAGGTCGTAAAGATTTGTGAGGCAATTGGTCAAGAAACGGCCCACATCCAATTCGGTATGGCAGGTCAACATTCCAACGTAGAATCTGTTCATGTTTGCATCTATGGTTTCAGGCAGCATTTTTGATTTACACATCTTGAGTCTATGAGCATACAATAATGTATATATATATATATATATCTATTACATATATGTATACATATTGAGCAAATGTATGTATATAAGTTCATATGTATATATATATATATATATACACAAGCATGCACATATCCACATACATATTGATTCGAGATACACAGATCCACAGCTTTTGCAATATGCACCTCAGATCACGTCAGATTGTGTCCATTGCCTTCCCAAAGACCTGTCCAACGAGAATCTTCTGTATCTTTGTGTGATGGACGGCTCTACCATTGTGGGAGGGATTGATTCCATCGACAGACTTGGGTTTTATCAGTCGTCAATGCAGCAGCATGGTGCAGGAAGAGTATTGGGGGGCCGGTAGAGTTTACATATGGACAAGTCAAGATACATATATATTTTTATTTTTGCATCTGGCTTGCTTGATGGCGGAAAGAAAATGAAGGGTCCCACATTATATACAGTGTGTATAAATACATATGCATAGATAGATATATTTATATGTATTACTGTATGTCTATGTATATAGAAGTCTCTTCAAGTTCTGGGTGCTGAGTCGGAGAAAACACATTGCTGCTGACAGAGGTTCCTAGTAGGCACGCACAGACAGCCTGGCAACTGCCCCGACAGGTCCTCCCTGCCAGAGCAGCATGAGGACATGGGTCTGTCCAGCTTCAGCCAGTGGTCACAAAGGGTCTTAGTACGCCAGGACCCCTGGCGAATTCTGGATGTGGTTTATTAGATTTTATTAGTCAGCATCCTTGATTGAATCGGATTGAATCCAAATTCTCTGAGAAAGTCCATGAGTTGTTTGTGGGATGGGGTTGGTTTGGCCTAGATATCGAACCCTTAGGCAACTTGCAGCAATGCTGATCCACCAAGCATAAAAATGTGTCATGCGAATTATTGTCTTTTCCATGCATGCAACAGACATTGTCAATTGTCAATATAGCCAACAAACACAGATTGTACAACTGGCACAAACTCGGTGTAGTACCACACTTGATTTAGAAAGCATGAAGACAGAACGCTTGCAGACGTCCACATAGATGTTATAGAAAATTACATATGTATATATAAACATTGTATATATATATATATATTTATGTATGATATATTTATATATGTATATACTATGTACACTCAGATATTATGCTCAGGAATGGTCTCCCAGTCTCCCAAAGCACGGCTGTGGGATGAAAACTTGGATCAAGGACCTATAGGTTCGTTGGCTGGTTGCGTTCAATGCCTTGAGTGTAATCGACATATCGTGCAGCATGACGCTAGCATGAATTATTGCATTCTACATTTTTTGGCAATTCACCATTTGTTCCACTCCACGGGCTACGTTACATAGTTTGATGATCAGATTGTACCGTACAGAGATAGATAGATGAATAGATAGATAGATAGATAGAAAAGTAAATAGCTTGTAGCAAAGTATAGTATAAACTTCATAGCTGACAGTATTTTTTGTGTACAGAGTATAACATTGCAATCGTTTGTGCCTTGTTCAATGGGAGCAATACCTGGCGGTTCCAAGCCTGGCACTGTCCAAAGTGTGCCCCAAGAGGCAAAGCAGCGCCGTCAGGATCAGTTGGCACTGGGCTTTCGGATGATTCAGAATGCCTACAATAGTAAGGTGCTTTAAGTGCTTTAGTCAGGCTTTCTGTTGCTGTTCAAGATTTCGGTGCTTGTGTTTGTTCTATTTGCCAATCATCATAATGATTCCCAAATGGCAATGTTAAGCAGGGAAACTCCGCTGCTTGTTGACGAGCAAGCAAAAATGGCCCATAGGGCAGCTTGGTTGGCAGGAGGCCTGACAAGGGCCCCCTCTGAATACAGTCGGCACCTTTGCGTGCCAACACTTCGGTAGCATTCTTTGGGGTCAAGGCATTGTGCTCTTGAAAACGGTAGAAACTCCATCAGTTTTGGGGTGCTTCCCATTCCACCCAGTGCGCATATATGTATTTGTCGTACACAGAATGTAGAGGCATACATTCCAGTACATTACATTAATGTCTCAATACTTTCCTACATAAATGTTTCTTCCAAGATAATGATGGCAAGTTTGGTTGCTTAGATATCCTGGCAATCTTTGCTGTCTGGTGACCAGTGGATGTCAGGATTGGTATCCAGATTCTGGGTTTACTGGACTTCTTGGTGTTTGAGGGTTTGGCTTTATCTCATTGAACTTCAACATCTTGACAAGGACTGGTACCCTGGCTTTGACACTGGTCGTGAAAAAGCATCACGAGAACGCTGTGCATCATGTATTTAGAACACTGCGCTGTCAGTGCTTCAGACGAAGTTGTTGCTATTTTCATTCCTGGGAACTGCCGAACCGGTCGCCGCTTCCTCATCACATGTATTTTTGACTTTGCGGACTGAACATACAGCCATGCAAGCACAGGGAACCCAGAGAAATCCATGGTTTTGCAGCGGGCTCACCATTTTTGGAAACGCTCCCAAGTCTCAGCGTTCTTTAGCCCTTTCTCTTGTGACAGGATCACAAGGTTTCATTATGATTCAATATGGTCTCAGCATGTCTCATGGCCTCAACATGTCTCAGCAAGTCTCATGGTCTCAACATGTCTCAGCATGTCTCAGCAATCCTGAAGCTATGCTTTGGTTTGTTCACAGGTGCAAACCTTGGAACAAGAGTTAAGAGGCCTCCGCTTGAGCTTTGAGGAACGCGGGTTGCTGGATTGGTCGGGACCCGAACAGGACATATTGTAAAAACTTACTGAAAATAGCATAGATGTTAAAAGATTGGGATGTAAAAGGGGTAGGCAAGCAAGAAAGTAGCACAAACAGTTGGGATGTAAGGATGATAACAAGCGATTTGTTTGTACTTTGATTCATAGCCGTTCCGACGGGTTTCAACCACCCATCAAGCCAGGCATAGGTAATCTTTTGAATCCAGACGTACTCGTAGGACTTCAATTTGACTTTCATCCAAATGGGAAAAACAGAAGAACAAGAGTATCTTTATTGTCTGAAAACCGTAGTTCAATCCGAACCGAGGCATCAGATACTCTTGGATTTCCACCGCACATGTATTTTCGTATTTGGGTCCTGCCCCAACGACCCAAATCGGAGTGACAGTTTGCCCATGGCGAGGAGCAGAAGAATCAGGCAGCTGCCTTTCAACGCAAGAACTCGGCCTTGGAGGCACCGCGGTGCCTAGTTTTGTTGACCGGTTTGCACAGCCGGTTCTGTTTTGCCTTCAGATGTTCTCCTGACATTTGCAAAGTGATCACGGCAGTTTGTGAATTTGAGATATGCACCTGTGAACAGGTAGAGCTGGTGGAAGGTCATCAGAAGGCAGGAGTGCGCTCAATTATTTTCTGGTATCCAGTAGTGCAGGAAATTGCACCAACAGAAGTGGAGATATGTGGTGGCACAGGGATCCTCCAAACGTTTATCAACAGTGCCCAGTTCCCTTGAATTGTGATTGTGCCGTGTTTTTTGTGTTTGTCATACTTTTTCATAACCTGTCCACACAGCCTGTGAACTGTTAGTATTAGTTTACACCAATTCAGGCATGCTCGCTGACAAACAATAGGAGTTGCGCTTGCGCTTGGAAGACTTGTGACCGTGGCTCCAGAGTACCAGGCCCAACAATTGGCTGAAGAGAACAAGGAGCTCTTCAAGACGGTGCCGTCTCCGGGGCCCCGGTGGTTGGACCTTGTGATTTTAGATTTTGAGTTGCCTGATGTGCACCCTGGCAAATGGATGCGGCCAAGGCCACGATTTCTTTTCAACTTGTTCCAATCTGTGACATTTGCTCCTCTTCTCCCCTCTTCCTCTTCTCCCCTCTTCTCTTCCTCTTATTATTGTCTACAGCAATCTATTGTATATATTGTCTGGTTTTATTGCTCTCTTGCTTTTATTCTCTCCTTATTCTCTTCCATTCTCCTTCTTCTCCTTATTCTTCTCCTATTCTTCTGCTATTCTTCTCTCCTATTCTTCTCTTCCCTTTCTCTTTCTCTTCCCATCTTTTCCCATCCAGGTGCAGCAGCTGCGCCGACAGCTCCAGCGTTTGGAGGGACTCAAGAAGCGGGTACGGGAGACACAGCGCAGCGCTCCGGTGGTCGAAATCCCAACATTTTCCAACATCGAACTGCTGCATCTTGCTGCTTCCAACTCCTTTCAACTCCCTTCAACTCCTTTCTTCCTTATTTGGTTGACGATTTTGAACATTGCTTTCTTGGTGGTTGGACTTGTGAACGTCGTTTGTTCCCATGGTAATGCTGAAATTGGAGCTGGAGATACTTGAATCCGCTCTTGGACACGACGCAATGAATATGCACATCACGAGATGAGCTGATAGTATGGGGGTTTGCTGCAGGTGGAACGAAAGTGTCGTATTCTGGTCCTTTGTATAGGTTGCGAACCCAGGATCGAAACGCCAAGATTACTCGGGAAGTAGAGAGAATGCAAGGATCGCAACTAACATAAATGAATTGGATGTGATCGCCTCTTAAACTCGTAGAAACCTGGCCTAGTCGTCAACCCATCCTGCCTCATGCTGGCATGGTGAGCTAAAACAGGTAGCACGCAGGTTGGAGCACAAGTTAGGCACGGAGAGCTGTTTTCTTTTGTCAATGTATTTAAGCATATTCAAGTGATGTCCAGATTGGATACCCAAAATGCCAGTAAACATCATGCGGCCTTGGCCCTTGCGTTTATGCCAAGGCTCATTTGCATTTCTTTCTTTACCCTTCGCCAGACCTCCACATGCCTCAAAGTGTTCTGCAGTGCCCAGAGTTTCACCTGACAGGTCTTGGAGTCCATCTCCGATGAGCAGTCAATAGAAACCGCTGAGGTGGTCAGGGTCCGGATGGTCTAAGGATGGTCTAAGGTTTTGCAGCTCAACTAACTCAACTCTTGGCCAAACCTTTGTGAATTTTTGTATCCAAGCTGCTAGTGCGGCTGGTGACCTCGCTAGGAAAATTAATGGGAGAACTGCCGGTGTCACAGTTGCCTGTGCGGAAGCTCTCAAACGTGGTCCTAGATATGTTGGACTATCCATAAACGGAAACACCTCAAGAGGCATGACTGCCATGCCAGAAGTTACTATGTTGGGTGGGATGGCTTCAAGGTACTGCTACCGGACTGGAGGACATTACAATTTGGATCAGGGGGAAACACTTTGGCTTATTTTGGTTCAGAGTATATAAATTATGAGTGTGAATTGGTGAATGACCAAGTTTTCTCAGAATGCCGACAATTGACCTAATCATCATGGACAAGCTAAAAGTGTGAAAGATGGCTGCTGGTACCTTGGGGCAACGGGATCTTGAGAACCTTGGAAATGGTGGCGCTCCAACGATGACACAACACTATGGCCTGCTTGCCATGTTTGCCGATAACGAGAAGATTACCAAGTCTATCGTATTAGCCTCTCCGATTTGCACCCATGCCATCCCATCCAGGTTGACATTACTTTGGAGATACGAACCGAGAAAATATTTCCTGGAATACCATTGTGTGCACAAACTCACATGCAGCTTAGTTCCAAGATATGTGTGTTGCTAAACCAACTTTTCTTCCAAAACAATCGAAAGCATATATTCGTTGATGACGGAGTGTGTCAAATGTCAGAATGTCAATCATAGTGCTCATTTGGGATTGTATGCGGCAATGTCAATCAGTTGCTTTAAGGGGATGAATGTTGGCTGTGCATATGTGTAGGTATATTCGCAGACTTTGCATATCTACGTATGTGCCATGTGAAATCATGGACCGTTACATGCGGTCAATCATCTCGTTTTGTCCTCTCTTTTGTTGTAAGGTTTGAAAGGCATTGGTGTATATTCATATTTTTATCTATATTCATATTCATATTCATTTATTTGGACATATATTCTCTATTTTTAATGTTTGGTCCATCTTTCTCCAGGTCCTCCCGGCCCAGGACTCGAAACTCTACATGAGGGACGACTACCTCGCTGGTGCTCTGCCGATGACCGTGCAATCAATGCAAGGCAGGACAGTGGGATACAGTGGGACTCGTGGTGCGTTGGCAGAGGCATTTGGTCAAAACTGCTGTCATTGGAGTTCGGAAATGTGTTGCGGGTAGGAACCGGATGGATAGGTTGGCAATTTCTGATCCATACTCGCTCAACATTGACCATGGACTTGGAATGTCAAATGAGTTCTAAGCTCTTCATAGCTTGGCCATGAGCCGCCCAAACCAGTTGGTGGTGTCCTCCTTACACTGAACATATTGGAGATCCTTGGACATTTTCTCTGCGCGTCCATTCGTCTGGCTGTTTGATTTGTGCGGTTGCCTCTCATATGGGCTCCTCGCAGCTGGTCAGTGCCGATGATCTTACTATTACCCGGTGGCTGGGAATGTCAGCACCAAGTTTTGTTGATATTGCACCAACTATCATGGTAATCACATTTCTTCTGTTGAGCTCTAGAGTAGGGATGGCTGTTGCTATCCCAACAGGACACTTGGATATCTACGGCTCGGTGGAATGAGTCGATACAAATATATAGATATATGTGTAGTTATATAGAACATACAGCATATCTATCTATGTGTATATATTTCTCACTCAACATCAACTACAGATAGATATAGATATGGATGTGAAATTCCATTTGCAGATGTTTTATCCAACCGATATCAAAGAGTATCATAGCCACCAGTATAGCTATTTGACTTTTGTGCGATCCCAACCTTGATGAGAGATGTTTCTGGCATATTTTTGCCTTCAATTCTAGGTTGTGATCTTGATATGGTTTCTGTGATGCCATTTGGCAATGGACTACTGTATATAATTTACTTGACACTTATTCTGACAGAGCATTTCACCTATACTCTGACATCCTGATGTATTGTCTGGCATGTTGTCTCGCATTTTGTCTAGCATTCTGCTTGGCATATAATCTCACAGATGTCTGGACGGGTATATGACAAGAGTTTGGACATTGATTTGATCATGTCATTTTTTCTGGCATGTACTCCAACATTCTATCTGACACACAGTTTAACATCTCATTTGACAGACATGCATTCCCACATTGTTACTTGACGTGTATCTTGATTTTTCCTTGGCATTTTCTGGACGTTAATATGTTTGTCATACAATTGTTCACCTGCATTTTGACATTTGACCCTGTGTTTGGCATGTTATTTTGTGTGTGTGTGTGTGGGTGACATTCCATTTCACACATATCGTGCATCAGTGCATGATTTGACAAGTGTTCTGTTTGACATATATTTTCTGGCGGGCAGCAAGAAATCCGCAGGATCGGTCGAAGGAGTGTGTAGCAGGTGTCTGGAGGTTCTGGAGGCTTGCCAGATACCACATGACATCAAGAGACGCCTCAAGACCGGAGAGGAGGTGATGACAAATCCAGAGAGGAGACTGAGACCCTGAGACTATTTTTCTTTCCATCAAGGTCTCCAATTTTTCCCATTCTTTTCTCCCCAATCTTTCCTTATTTAATAGAAACTTATTCAGTCTCCATTTATATAGTCTCTATTTATATAGTCTCTATTTATTTAGCCTTATTAATGTCGTCTTCTTCTGTCTTATTTGGTCTCTTTGTATCTCTTTGTATCTGTTCTGGAAAAAGGATCACTCCCACGGCACAGTGCTGAGGTGAAGTCGGGGGTGGGGCGTTCAACGCACGTTTGGGTGGCCCAGCTAGCGGCGCCGCACAGGTCGTCCATGGTGTAGAGACACAGGTCATCCAAATCGGAGCACAGATACCCAGAACTAAAGTTATTAGTAAGTGGAAGATACTTGAAGTATATAAGTAGATGATTACGTCCAATATCACAAGTGTCAAAACGCAGATTGTCACCAGTATATCCCTGGATGAAAGCTGTTTCTGGTGACTGATCGTTGCTTTGTTCAATAGAGAGATTGGTTCAGAAAATCCCGAATTCTCACAATACTGACTGAGCCACAAAGAATTCACAAAACACAATTACGAATTCTCAGTGGATGACTTCGAACAGGGTTCAGTTTGCATATTCTTTTGTGTGAAACTTGTTTCTAAGGTGAAGCGACCATTTCATGAGGATGCATGCGGTGAAATACGAAACAGATTGTGTGCATGTGACGAGTCTCTGTTATCTCTCCAAGGAAGAAACGATAATAAAGAAGCCATGATATTAATGCACTGAACACATGCTAGCAGCTGCTAACCCGAGCATGGTAGGTGCAGGGTGAGCCATACGTCAAGACTGGGAGAATGTGGTCGAAAGCACTGGGTCATCCGTTGCCTTGGTCGGGGAATATTGTAATCCCGATCTATGAACCCATGGAAGCGCTTATCCAGAATCGTAGGGTCAGGGTTTGCCACCATGGCTCAGATGAATTCATGATTTCATTAATAATCTTTTCCGTCACTTTCTCATTTGTGCAACAATGGCATCAGTCGGGCTTACTGTTTTTCGTTTGGTACGAAGCATACTTCTTCAATGAACACGCACTCCAGACCTAAATGCACTTGGATTTGGTTGGCCCTGCCAAAGCTTTGAGTTGCGGTGCCAGTAGCTTCGAAGCAACAAAGCGAGCTCATATAACTATGTAGCCACGTTGAGCGCCAAGGGAGAATAGCCTCACCGATTCAATGCCAAGGATGTGTTCTATGAAGGTCGAAAAGTGTTTTGTCGATGTTTGCACCATGAAGGTGGACCCATCCTAATTGCAAGCCAGAACTCCTGCTGCTTAAACGGATCCAAAAATGAGAGGCATATGATATCATATCATATCATATCATACTGTATTGCATGTATGTCCAAGATTATGCCTGATTCTGTATAAGATACATACATATATTATATATATATATTTTTAAATCACACGTTCAAGCAGCATGCCTACGTTTTGATCAGTAAATCTCCAGTTTGGAGGGTGCACCAGTGCGAAGCCAACCGGCTTTGTCACCCAGCTGCATGGCCACAGGCCCATCTGGAGGCCTTCCTACTACACCTGAGTCGTGCGCTTGGACAGAGGACTTCGGATGACTTTTGTTTTCGAACGAAGAAGGGAAGAGTCTCGGAAGAGTTGAAAATAGTTGAAGCATGAGCTAAGCATGATGGAATATGTGTGTAGACACACACACAATATATATGTATAGTTACATACACATACACAATCAATATAAAATATTCACTACCAATCATCAATCATAGATCCTCATAGCTCCAACACCGCGCCCACCTGAGAGATTTAGCAATCAAATAGGGCAACATCTTGGAGTTGCAACATGGTCTCCATGAACAATGCGATACAACCGATCACATGTTGCTTGATGAGTCTTTGCTGGATCCTGTCGCTGGCTGAGCATTCTTTTGAGCTCTGACTCTGACCCATGAATTCCCAGCTTATCTTTGTGTCTAACGAAGATGTTGCCGTGAGAAGCCATCAACGTGGCAATATCTATACAAGGTATGACACGGCTTGAGTACCAGATATGAAATGCTTCAACACTTTGGCTTGAAAGTGGCTGCTTGTTGACATTGACTGCAGGGATGTTTTAGATTTGACCACGATGATGTATCGGGGATGGAGCTACATGCATGTACCAACACCATTTCTTTAGCATCAACAGTATGTCTACAGGTATACAGTGAATACTGTCAGACGATGGATGATATAGAATGGCCTGCACCATCCTGGTTGAACCAGGTATCGACCCAACTATGATGCGGGTGCTCCTCCATCTGAGGTTCTCCCTGGGGAGTGTGTAGAGTGCTGTCCATGTCATTGATGACAGAAAATGGATCCGTTTGTCAATGATACAGAAGATTCTTAACCCTTTAGGGGTAGAGCCTTGCATTTGGTCGATGCTGAAAGTTTTCCTGAACTGCATGACAAACCTTGTGATTGTTCAGGTTCAGGTCGCATGCGCACTGTCTTTTAGGGCACTGCATCACAAGGGATCTTGTGGTAACAAGGAACGATATCCAAACATAGCAAAATTAGTTGTCGGATGGTTTAAGGCCCTTGACCTGGTGAGTTGCACACCATGGTCCTCTTGAGTCCTCCTTTGAGTCCTCTTTGAGTCGCGCACTTTATTGGTGTACTTGAAGTGCACTTTATTTATTCTAATTTGTGCACTTCCTCACTTTGGGCTGCACTTTTCTCAATGTTTCTCGTGCCAGCCTACGACGACATCTGCCCCAATCGATGGGAAGCAGTTCTTTCGCCAGGCCTCGGGTTTTGTTTGAAGCATTGAGACAAGATCGAACAAGATCCAAACATTGGTGCTACCGTAGGTGCTAGTTGAAGGCTTGGGAATATCAAAACAACATCGATGTTTTGCTGAGGGCAACATGGGCAACTCTCCAACATGTTGCTCACTGTTCATCGGATCGTTTGGATTCCGATGCATTCGACACCGGGAGGATGGTTTCACCCAGTTCTTCTGCCTGGCAATGACAGCTCACATTGCTAGTTTTAGCGGTCCATCGACCAGATTCAACCAATAGACCTAGCAAGAATCTTGTGGATTCGTCACCTGTTGCAGGCTCGAAATAGCTTGTCCTATGAAGCCTTCAATGTGACTCGGCGTGAACTGTCAGTTGAACATAGGTCTCGAATGGCGCAAGCATGAGATCACCGGGTGTGTTACTCTTTACAGGGGATTATAAGACTCACTTTCTAAATGGGTATCATCTGGTATCATGATGGTTTAACCCTTGAGACACCTGTACTATCATGTACTATCATGGTATACATAGGTATGACTGCAACATACTGCAACCTAAAAAGCGCATACGGTATAGATATAGAATATGTTTTTGGTATATATATATATATAAATCAACACACATAGATATGTAGATATAAAATTATATATATATATATATGTACATAAATTGATCGACATAGATTGTGTGCATGTAAAAGTTCGACCCCATGGAGTTCCTCAACTTGGACGTATGGGAACTATTGGGATCCCATGTTCTACGTCCGAAGCTGCCAGGAGTTTTTGGCCAACATCAAGCGGCTGAACAATCAGTGAGCGGCACAGTGACAGAAACTCCAGAAAGTGTCTGAGGAGATCAAACATGATCTAACTTCACCTAACACCAAAGAAGGATTCAGTTTTGAGAAAAGAGAAGGGGTACACGGTACAGGGCTCTGACCCAGTGCACATACTCTCTTTTTGGCATGTTTATTGCTGCAAGTGAGTAGTTTCTTTTGTGTGAGGCAGGATGCTCAATGTTTTTTCTCTTTCTTGAGTGTGTTTCCCTCCAAAAATAGTTTTGTTACCATTGGTTACTGTATCCATTGATTATCCATTGGTTCATGGCGAGGGAGCACAGGTCTGGGGACTGCCAGGCAGCAGTCGCGAGAGACCACGCTAGAGGAGGCAAAACGAATCTTTGGCCCCGAGTTGCAGCACCTCTACCAGGAGCGCTGGCAATGGGCGGCCATGGGGATGGGGTCATGGCTCGGTGCATTGCCTTGGTGGTTCCCTATACGAATGTATCTCGAGGGTTGCAAATTGCACCATGGATAGTTGGGGTGCTAAAGTTTGAATTCGGCCATAGCATATCGACTCTTTCAAGGAATACCTCAGGAGGGCTGGGATTCCCATCAATGGGATGGTGTCCAGCCGATTCCTGGGTGGTGGGATGTGGTATGCTAGCCCGTGTTTAATCCATGTCAAAGATATATGCTTAAAGATTCATCCAGAATCAATCGATGATCGAGGTACAGCATAGACCGAGGATGTTCCAAGGAGCAAAGCCTCTGGATCTAGGCATCCCATGGCATCCCACTTCGCAGGTTGGAGATTCCAATAGATTTCAGATTGTCGCTTCGTGTAGCAATGGAAGTTTTCATTGCGAGCTGTGCACTTGACCGTACTTTCTGAACAGTCCCGAACAGACTTGCATAGCTCCAAGACTCCAAGACAACAATGATGAGTGACTTCAATGAGCCGAATTGGTTGAAGCTTCAAAGGTCTACATGTTGCCTTTATAGCTTGATTATAAACATCGGAGTATCTCTAAATTTCAGATTCAAATGTCTCCATAGAATCTGTGTTCACAAGCCAGGACTTCGAACTGTTGCTGACCCGCCATGGGGCTTGACCACGGGGCCGCTGGTCAGTTGGCCACCAGTGTATTCTATTCTGGCTACTGTTATATCAAAGTGGCAGAGACAAAAACTCACTTAGTTCTCTTGGAATTCAATAACGGATTTACAAAGGCTTTCAATTAAGAATTAAGAAGGGAAGATTTGGAAAGAGACATGTTCAAAGTTCAAAGGTTTTCATTAAAGCTATTTGCATAAGATTTAAATAGATTTAAGGCTTCTATACATTCATACAAACTATATTAGATTGTAGACATTTTTGCAGTTGCTGTAGTTTCCACAGGGCCAGAAAATTCGATGCCCGGCGCCTGGCGGTGCAAAGGTGCGGCCGCGGCAAATTGGTTCACCCGACCGACCGCAGGGGACCCCCTCGAAGGCTGCCTTTGGGCCTTGGCCCGAGATCGCCATGTGCAGTTCCTCGATCTTTGCAATGGAATTCAATGTGAAGACAACCATTGCAATATCTATTTTCAACATTTCATATATTGCATATATTGCATATTTATTTTTCTTTTACCTTTGTCGTAAACTTATCACGCGCCTCACTCTCAGTCATTAAAGGCATGACGGAACAGAAATATTCAGAAATGTTCATAAGATGTCACAGGGTCGTTCGACCTATGCGCAAACCTAAGTGAAGTTCAGGGCCGTTCGCTCGCCTCGGCATTTGTTGGGGGTTCCATTCAGCAGCCACAGGGTAAAGCATTTTGGAGGTACAGGGGTTACGACATGTTGCCATTTTGGAAAACGAAGACGCTATCAACAGTTTTCAACACTCATACTGGATGATACTGGTGTACCCATTGGTCAAACAGGGATCGTTGTTGAAGTCCCCGGAATTCTTTGGGAGACATATTCCATAACATGGAGACATGAGATGACATGAGACATGTTTCATGGTCTGCATTTCAAGTTGCTGGTGGTTTCAAGACCTGTGGATCTTCGGCACATCGCTGGCTGGGGCCGTTCCCTGCAATCCGCGCCTTCCACGCGCGCTCTGCATGCGACCAGCTAGCAGGGTCATGCGGTTTCGATAAAGCCGGGCGTGTAGCATCATGTGTAGCATCATGTAAATGCATGTAACATATTTCTATTTCTGAAATATGGACATGTGTTCAATGTGTCTACAATTCTTTGCATTCCTTCACCCTCAGGGGTGTTTTTTGATTATTACTTCCCTAATTTGTGCGCTGCTGTTTGCTGCTCCATTTTTGTCGGGCTGCGAAGAGGTTTTTCAGACCTCATCGTAGCCACTTGGCTCAGTAGTGAAACAGCCAGCGTATACTTCTGGGACAGTCAGTACTCGGTACAGGACATATTTTCGGTTCACAGGTTAATGGATGTTAATAGTGTTTGAATCGGAATGACACATGACCTTTTGTATGTTTTGCTTCTTATAGATGGCCTCATATGTCATCTTCGTTGTCGAATAGTATGTTTTACTGCACGTCAGTACTTCGAGCACAGTTTGGACAAGTTGGCACCGGAGCTCCCAGGTCCACGAGATCCCTGTTTCCACCTTCCCTCACCTGGGGATGCGATGCCATTGCAACTTTGCAATTTGTGTTCGAAGATCTTTTTATCGTGTCTTTGCCATTGAATGACATCGGCCCTTGCATTAGTAACATGGGCTGGCACGCATCGCAGCAAGCGAAGGTGGGATGTTTGGGATGTGATTTGATTGTCTATTGGGTAATTTGCCATGCTCTATTTCTGCTGATTTTAGCTTCGCCGTGACTTCGTGCAATTGCAAATTGAAAGTTCTTTTGTATACCATCGAAGCATGTTGAAGCAACAAAGCAACCGTGCATATGCAGCATGGCAGCTGATGGCTTCCTGTAGTCAGTGGGGTCTTATCTTTGTTTCGGACTATCCAGTGTCTCATTTCTTGGGGTCCGAAAGCATTGAGAAACCGGCCTCAATCTGGCCACCCTTTTCAAGAGCAATGGCGGAGCTTCAGCAATGTCTTGGAACTAGGCAGGAAGTAGCATTGCTTCTGTGATCGGTTTTTGATCTGCCAGGGTTGCGATGCTGGTCAGGAATGTCTTCATGTACTTGGTCAAACATGCCCTAGGTCAATGATGAAGTACATTTCTAACTTCAGTAAGTTGGCAACTGGACGTGATTCTGATTCACTCCTGGCCCTGTGACGACAACTCTTGGCTTCATCAGGTGATTGTGACACCCCGTGTGACCCTGAACGCCAAACCTAAAGCCATGTCGGTTCGCACGGTGCCGCTGTTGGCTGCAGCTTTGCTGGGAGCCTTTGTTTGGCAAGCTGCCTTCGTCCAAACTTCTGGCACTGGCGCAAAGGTTAGCAGCCATGCCCAGATCAGCGCACAGGGACGCCTTCCTGAGATGATGGACTCTGAGGATGAGGGCGTGAACTCCTTCGTGTCGCTTGGCTGCGGCGTCTTGGCTGGTCTCGTGGTGGCCCTGGCAGGTGCATCCCCAGCTATGGCCCAGAGAAATCAGTTCGGCTTCACTTCGGGCATGGACGAGGAAGTGAAGAAGCTTGATGTTGGTGCCAAATCGAGCGGACTTTTGTCCCAGCTTGGCAGCACAGCTGGCGATCCAAAGTGGGATCCCAAGGAGAAGATGATTTACCCCAACGACAACATCAAGGAGATTGACCAAGAGCTGAAAGCCAGGGCTGAGAAGAAGTTGTAGGTTTGTAGATCATTAGTTTTTGTTTGCCTTCGGGCAATTGTTTGCTGATTGTTGTGAGTCCAACAAAGGGCCGAAGCTTCCGACTAGTCATGTCGGCAACGAAAAAATACTCGGCCATACTCTGCCAATCTCTGCCATGCAAAGGTAGTTTCTCACCTGTTTCTTTGCTTGCACTTTGAATCCTTCCATTGTTCGGGGTTTTCCTTTCGAAGTTAAACCATGGTGTCATGTGTGTTGCCCATTCGATCAGAGCTGTCTTTGACCACTCGGGTTCATGCTTCGTGTACGGCCGTGCGTACTATGGCTCAATCAGTCGTTTTTGAAGGTGCATTTGACGCCTGGGTCCGAAAGCATGTCGGTTCGCACGGTGCCGCTGTTGGCTGCAGCTTTGCTGGGAGCCTTTGTTTGGCAAGCTGCCTTCGTCCAAACTTCTGGCACTGGCGCAAAGGTTAGCAGCCATGCCCAGATCAGCGCACAGGGACGCCTTCCTGAGATGATGGACTCTGAGGATGAGGGCGTGAACTCCTTCGTGTCGCTTGGCTGCGGCGTCTTGGCTGGTCTCGTGGTGGCCCTGGCAGGTGCATCCCCAGCTATGGCCCAGAGAAATCAGTTCGGCTTCACTTCGGGCATGGACGAGGAAGTGAAGAAGCTTGATGTTGGTGCCAAATCGAGCGGACTTTTGTCCCAGCTTGGCAGCACAGCTGGCGATCCAAAGTGGGATCCCAAGGAGAAGATGATTTACCCCAACGACAACATCAAGGAGATTGACCAAGAGCTGAAAGCCAGGGCTGAGAAGAAGTTGTAGATTTGTAGATCATTAGTTTTTGTTTGCCGTCGGGCAATTGTTTGCTGATTGTTGTGAGTCCAACAAAGGGCCGAAGCTTCCGACTAGTCATGTCGGCAACGAAAAAATACTCGGCCATACTCTGCCAATCTCTGCCATGCAAAGGTAGCTTCTCACCTGTTTCTTTGCTTGCACTTTGAATCCTTCCATTGTTCGGGTTTTTCCTTTCCAAGTTAAACCATGGTGTCATGTGTGTTGCCCATTCGATCAGAGCTGTCTTTGACCACTCGGGTTCATGCTTCGTGTACGGCCGTGCGTACTATGGCTCAATCAGTCGTTTTTGAAGGTGCATTTGACGCCTGGGTCCGAAAGCATGTCGGTTCGCACGGTGCCGCTGTTGGCTGCAGCTTTGCTGGGAGCCTTTGTTTGGCAAGCTGCCTTCGTCCAAACTTCTGGCACTGGCGCAAAGGTTAGCAGCCATGCCCAGATCAGCGCACAGGGACGCCTTCCTGAGATGATGGACTCTGAGGATGAGGGCGTGAACTCCTTCGTGTCGCTTGGCTGCGGCGTCTTGGCTGGTCTCGTGGTGGCCCTGGCAGGTGCATCCCCAGCTATGGCCCAGAGAAATCAGTTCGGCTTCACTTCGGGCATGGACGAGGAAGTGAAGAAGCTTGATGTTGGTGCCAAATCGAGCGGACTTTTGTCCCAGCTTGGCAGCACAGCTGGCGATCCAAAGTGGGATCCCAAGGAGAAGATGATTTACCCCAACGACAACATCAAGGAGATTGACCAAGAGCTGAAAGCCAGGGCTGAGAAGAAGTTGTAGATTTGTAGATCATTAGTTTTTGTTTGCCGTCGGGCAATTGTTTGCTGATTGTTGTGAGTCCAACAAAGGGCCGAAGCTTCCGACTAGTCATGTCGGCAAAGCATGTCGGTTCGCACGGTGCCGCTGTTGGCTGCAGCTTTGCTGGGAGCCTTTGTTTGGCAAGCTGCCTTCGTCCAAACTTCTGGCACTGGCGCAAAGGTTAGCAGCCATGCCCAGATCAGCGCACAGGGACGCCTTCCTGAGATGATGGACTCTGAGGATGAGGGCGTGAACTCCTTCGTGTCGCTTGGCTGCGGCGTCTTGGCTGGTCTCGTGGTGGCCCTGGCAGGTGCATCCCCAGCTATGGCCCAGAGAAATCAGTTCGGCTTCACTTCGGGCATGGACGAGGAAGTGAAGAAGCTTGATGTTGGTGCCAAATCGAGCGGACTTTTGTCCCAGCTTGGCAGCACAGCTGGCGATCCAAAGTGGGATCCCAAGGAGAAGATGATTTACCCCAACGACAACATCAAGGAGATTGACCAAGAGCTGAAAGCCAGGGCTGAGAAGAAGTAGGTTTGGTTTGCATTTGTTTATGCAAGGACCTTCGATCACTTATGATGGTTGGAGTGAAACTTGAAAAGTGACCTTAGGCTGCATGCTGACGAGCTGGTTTGTCTGTGTGCGTGTGTGCAGACAGTGTCGTAGTGACTAGAGATTCGCCATCTTTGTGAGGTAAGGAGAGGACAGGTTCGTTTTGATGATCTTTTCTTCAGCATGAGTCATCATGTTTTGGGTTGTTTGTCCATGCCGCAAATGCACAAGCTCGTACTCCCACGTCGATGTGTGATGGTTTGAAACTGTTGTAGACGTTTGCAGTATGTTTGCAGTGTTCGGAGATGCAATTCATTGCAATTCATTGCATTTCGGGTGTCAATTGATCCCTCTGCCAAACCTCTGGAAGTCAGCAGATCTTGGGCCTCGCCTAGTGACCCCAGCTATGGTTTACTGATGTTTATTGTGTCTTGATGTGTCTTGTTATTTTGCAGTTTCCGTTTGCTATCTATATAGATCAAGATCATTCAAGATCTATCTACAGTATTCAATGGGAGCATGCTTGGGGGATATCTTGAAACTGCATCAATTAAGATCATTTGCAAGCCTGATGTTTGTTCGAAGCACTTGAGAGGCCTTGCATCATGTGGCTTTCATGCGCTCTGTTTTGGCAGGTCGCTGCCAGTGGAGGTCAGACACCCTGCTTTGGTGTCCAAATTTGTCCAAACATCAAGCAGAATTTGAATGATTTCAGAATGTTGGGCTGTCCAGAAATGGTTAATTGAAACCCCAGCGAACTCGCTCAAGTTCTTTCGCCAATTTTATCCAGTTTCAATATGGGACGGGGTTGGGTGTCTGTTGGGGAGCTTTCTCGGAAGCCCCAAGCAGAATCTGCAGAGGTGCACGCGTATCGCATTTGATCAATACATATCAATACTGATCATTATCATTCATTATCCAGCTATGTTTCTTCCAAGAAAGGTTTACTAGAACCGTGAACCGTGACTGAACCAGAGATGCGGTTGGGTTTTAGTCTTTCACATCATACATGGGGTACATTCGGCAGACCACGCAATAAGCCCTCCGACATTTGTTTGCGAGGTTCCAACTCGGGGCTGCTGCCTCTTTGCAGACAGTCATTTGGGATCATTTGGGCATAAATGTAAGGTTTGCATGCGAATGAAGTGCATGCCCATGTATTGATGCAACAGTATGCTCTACATGTAAGCAGTTTTTAAAGCTATACGACCCCGTGATGAGACATATACATACATATACTACAAACTACGCACCTTGAATCCCAGTAACCAGATGTAACCAGCGTGTTTTCTAAATTTGACCCTTTAAATTGGTGAAATGAGGGTCATTTTGAATCCAGTTGTATATTGTTGGACTCCTTGAGATTTGGATTCCATCTTTCCTTTGAGTGTAGAGTGCATTCATTGTGCTCCACGTCTTATCAAGAGACGTGACAACATCTAATGACCAAGTGGCCAGATTCGTTTACTTCGCCAGAGAGTGTCACATGACATCAGTGCTTTTTAAACTGAAAGGCAATAAACTCAATTGTACTCCCTTTGTGCTTCCGCTGAAAGACTGGTCTTGTTTCTTATTCTCGCTCGATGGACGTGGCCTGTGTCAGGTTGAGGTTCATTGTAGGCACCAGTTGGAAAAGTACGTCTTCATTCTCTTTTGTTCACTCTATGCTTTTGTTTCGTTGAATTTTTCGGCTGGCAGTATTCCTCCCGTTTATGCGGTCAAGATTTAGAAGTGGTTTTGTCTCAAGCATCTCCAACTGGGAAGATTCACACAGGTTTGCCACTTGATTACAAGATACTATATGAGTTGAATACGTCATGAAACCAAGAATCCAAAGATTTACATAATTGACCTTTTCCATATATACTTTCAGTGCATAAGTAATCACATGGGAGTTGGCATTGGTTTGCCTATTTTGAGAGACAGCAATTTGGATATGTGTAAAATCGCCAAACATAAACACCTACCGGTAGCTGCGTCACTGATCACGCTCTTTCAGGGTCCCAACTTTTCTTTTTCTTTTTTTTTCCCTCTCTCTCTCTCTCAGGATGTCCTATGCTTAAGATGATCTGAGTTTGCCGTCGGGACCATGATTTCTATCGATTTCTGCCGGTTGTGTCCGCAGCCAAAGTTGCTCCAGTGACAGCAGAACGTGGCACAACAGCTTTTGGTCATGCTTCGTTTGCTGTTGGCTTGTTGTGCGACCCTGGCATGGTTTCTTGGCAGCAACTCAACTGCTGGAGGAGTAGTGGGAACAATTGTGAGGCATTGTTTCAGGGCTTTTAAGTAAAGTTGACATACAACTACCGCATGAGTGGCCAATTTATCATCTGGCAGTATTTTGTGTAATGTCTAACAAGCTTTTCTCTGTAAGACCATGTGAATTCGGGTAAGGATCAAACTGATTGAGGGCACAAACTACTTGGTTTTGCGCTGGAAGCAGATCATTTTGCGAGTCCATGCTTGCTCTGTTTTTGGCCAGCGCCACAACACTTTATACTGTATACTGATGCTTCACTAACTACAAACAATTGATGACCAGTGACGTGACATGCCCTTTGTTCGTATCATATCACGTCTATAGTAATCTACACACATGGGCACATTTACAGCTGTTCGTTCAGCCATACTCGTACATCACCATATGTACATACACACACACACACTCTGGTCGGCGGTATTTATATGTTCAATTGAAACGTACTGTTGATTTAAGAAGTGATGCAAACAGACGCTTGGTTGTAGATGATCATACTACCATTGGATACTATGAGGGATTATTTGGAAGTAGTTCCAACGTATGTTCCTGAGATTTCTTCAGAGTCCCAGTCAGCTGTGCTTTTGGCTGGAAGCACAAGCAGTTTCACTACCAGCTTGGCCGCAAGAATCATCACCCATAACATCCTATGACTTTTATTGGAAAGGAGAAGCGCAAGTGCTCGAGGTTACACTGATCTGCGATGACACATGAAAATGGTCGCAAGCTATCAATTCTGAGGATATGACATGTGTAAACGTAGATAAGAAACATATAAAGACAAAGTATGTAAAATTACTTCTTTGTTTACTCCGAACATGGGGAACCATGCGCGAGTCTCTGCTCACCCGTCAAGTTTGGGCAACGGGCATTCTCTTGGTCGCAGACCTGTGCTGAAAGTTCGTCCAATCCCAGGGATCGAAGGACTGTTTGCATACGAAAGAGAAGATGATGAAGATGTCATTTTTTTTTCGTGTCTTTTCGACTAAGCACAGTCACTTTTCTACTTGTGGAGTCTTGAGATGACCATCATCTGAGAAACTGACCCTACAGGACCCACCTAGAAAGGACGGCTTTCTCTAGTGTAGCTTGAATCCAACAGTGACGAAAACTCCAGAGTTCTTCCGGATATATTACACAATCTCCAGCTGTTGCTTCGTTGTGTGATTTGCAATGCTGCTTTGGGGATTTTGGTGAAAAGCGAAGTCAAATCAATCGAAGTTTGGCTGAGAGACGATTTGTGTACATGTGTATATTTGATTACAGTATCTACATAATATGATTACAGTCATTACAGTATATGACAGATTGCACTATCTACATAATATTCTAGTACAGTATCCTTTTCATAATGGATATATACAATATATACAAATATGTATAATGCATAGATTGTCCACCACATGGAATCGCAACTAGAAGAGAGACGTCCCCATATGGGTGTGTAGACGGTACCTGAAGACATGGGTGCTTTCCACACGGGGTTCAGGAGCATGGACAGCCCCATTTGAACACCTTGAACTCACCTTGAACTCCAAATCTGCAGCTCTGGTAAGGTCAAAGCAATGCTTTGATAATGCGATTCCTCCCGCAGAACGGAAGCACATTTTCTTCGATGGTGAAACGATGCCTGTGGGCATTTGGGAGCCCCTTGGCTTGGCATCGCATGTGGTCAGGGAAACAGTCAGGGAAACACGGGGAAACATTTGGATTGGAAGGAGATTGGCCTTGTAAAGTCACGGGGAGGAATGATATTGGCAGCATTGAATTCCCTTGGTTGCAGCCGATGAAAGTCTTCCTTAGGAGCTACAGCTATTGAATTGTGGTCATACCACTGGGTTAGGGATTTCCAAAGATATCACTGTTCACAGATTGAACATTTTGCGGATGCTAGTCTCACACCTGCGTGACTATATGACATTAGAAAAAATGTATGACTCATACGATGCTAGTGAAGGCATCAAATGAAGGATGATGAAGATGATTAAAGTACCGTAGTTTTTCCGTAGGAATGTGGACTATCAAAGATTGACACCCGTTGCCAGTTCAAATGAAAGTGGTTGATAGGCATGCATGTCCATCAATTTCATGTGGCAAACAGTGGTGATCCGCTGTGAATTCTGTAATCTGAAATTTACCGATTAAGTTTACAAGCATACTTGTACATCCTGGGCTATCAAAATTAGATGGATGGTCCAGGAGATTCGCATTGATGAGTTGTTGTGGACTTGGTCTCAGCAACTCGACTGACTCCGCGTCGATGCGGATCCAAGCACCAGTCAAATGTTCGATTCTAGTCAATTTTACAAGTCGTGTCAACTCAGGAATTACTGGGCAAGCGCGGAGCTTGTCTCAAATCTCTTCGAGATTTTGACCGAGGAGTGCGACAGAATGCGAAAGAGTCGTATTCTGATTGACTAACAAGCTGAAATGATGGGACGGTGCGCTGGTCTCCCAAACGGCCAGTCCGATGATCCATGATGGGCTTCAAAAGCACCAATGGCGATTATATAATGTTTGGGCCCCCCTCTCTTGACAAAACTTCCTATCCATTGCTTGTCCATAAACTACACCGCATGGACTACATCATTAAATCAGTTCCCCATGCGCTTCCACTTGCCACATGGGAGCGCAGGAGAAGTTAGGCTACAACATCAGCAAGGACGGCTCATCGACATCCCGTGCGATTGTCTACATGCTTGCAGGATGCCAAAATGATGCACCGGGCTCGTCGACAATCGTTGAAGGTGCCGTCTAAGGGTTGTTTTGCCGTTGCCATCGAGGATGCCGTTGTTGCCATTGTTGTTGCCATTGTTGTTGCCGTTGTTGTTGTTGTTGTTGTTGTTGTTGTTGTTGTTGCTGTTGCTGTTGCTGTTGCTGTTGCTGTTGCTGTTGCTGTTGCTGTTGCTGTTGCTGTTGCTGTTGCTGTTGCTGTTGCTGTTGCTGTTGCTGTTGCTGTTGTTGGTGGTGGTGGTGGTGACGGCGGCGGTGGTGCTGGAGTTCCCTCGGAGAAACTCTGATATGACCGAGTCTCTGTGTGTGTGTGTCTCGGTTTTCTGCGCTCTCCTACGATCTCCTGGGTATGCCTAGGTACAAATCTATTCAGATATTCTTGCATGATCTTACACGATTGCTGTAATTGTCGATGCATACTGCATACTTATGTATTGTGCATAGCATTTGGGTACGTATCAGAGCAGGAAGTCTGGAATGGTGATACGTAGGCATGAGATGGAAATGTAGGAGTTTTTGGATGTCAAGATTCCAACGCTCTCGTTACGTGGCTGTGGCATGCAACGGCAATAGGCTGTTTGTAAAGTACATTCTTCTCTTATCTCGGTATAGACCACCGCAAGCATCAATGTGGTCTCGGTGGTCAGGGGCTCCCCATTGAGAGTGAGGCTCTAAATTGAAACTGTGACATGTGATACATTGTGATGCTTGAAGTGACTTAACGTGTTGAAATAGAAAGGCAAGTGACTCGGCAAGTGTACAAAGGTGTCCAACTTCGACGCTAGGATTTCACTTTCGGGACGGATTGGGTTCCCGCAGGCAGCTGTGGAGGAACACGGACGCTTCATTTCAGCCTCGCGGTGAAACACTGGTCAGAAGAGGGTTCTCTCAGAGGGCAATCCCAGAGTGTACCAACCAAAGGCAGAGACATCGTAGACAGACAGATCAGACGGTCAGCTTATGTTGATGTTTTTCCGTTCCAGCTGTGAGTTTTGAGGGGACAGGAAGGATGTCAGTGTTGATATGGTACCCTTCCATCCAAGAGTAGTATAGAGTAGTGCGGTTGCCGCGGTTGCCCTTCCACTGAAAGATACACAATGGTTTTTCAATAACTGGATGTTTTGCGAAGTGGATTACAGTCTTACAGTGGGTTTGGAAAGTATGCAGACATGGACCACATAGTATAGCTTAGCTGCCGCAAATCCCAACGAAAGGTAACGAAAGGATTTGTACAGCAAGCTATAGCAGCTGTACATGGCTGTTGTATAGTGCATAGACGTGCATAGTATCGCATTGGTATCACTGTGGCTTAGCAAGTTTCAGTCACAGAATCCTCATGATGGTCTGAGGGAATGTTAATCGTTCACAGCAGCTGGTTGGACGTTGGATGGTTGGAGGCTGGTTGTTTGTTGCGTTTGTGTTTGTGCAGAGCGAACATGTCAAGAGTATGACTATAAGACTCTATACATTCAAAACTTTACATACTCATACTCATGTTTACTTCTCATGTGTGCTCTGTTTCAAATCCTGAAGGTGTGCCCTTTTGCTCTGGTTGAAGCGCGGTTTTGGCACCCAAAGTGCCAACGTTTCTACTTCTTTGGTCCCACAATATGATTGGACCATGTTGGACTATTGTTTGGCCGCTAGTCCGCAGCACACCCTTGCTGCGGAGGGGGAGTTTCAAATCCATTCAAATTCCCACTCACCCTTTATACAGGCATTTAGCTGTTGTTTGTCCGCTGAACACATTTTCATACCGCCAGCTTTCCATATTGTATTTCAGCCTTCAACCGTTGTGCTGGTAGAGCCGTACTCAACTTTACTCAACTGCCTTTGGGGTCCACCTGCGTCGTGTGCACTGAGGTTTTGAGAGCTGGCAGGGATACGAATCCTATTTAGTGGAGCGGGATGTGGGATTTGCAGAGATCATGTGATGTTTGCAATTGGTTCTAGTGCGCGTACATGCAACATTCAATTGTACACAATATTACAAACAAAATATAGTGAATAATAGTACAAAGATGTATAGATGAATATATAATAGTATATACAGCAAATAAACAGCACTTCAAACGGCCACAACAGCAACATATGCATCACGAGAATAGTGAATATTTGCTTCTCGGTTGTCATCATGTTGTCATCAACAAGTGCCACTGGGGCAGCTGTGAGTCCCTGCAACTGATTGCGCTGTTTGTTTCGTGAAAACTGCAGCTGTGTTTTCATCCGCAGACGGACATGGACGTATCATGACGTACCAGTTCGTATGTGCATAGACATACTTTGTACGACTTTAGCATGAGTACCTGAGTATGCATTCCCGTTGGAAAGTTGACAAATAGCCTGGGAAGTTCTTGGCTGGCTAAATCTGTTTGAGGGTTTGAGGAACCCAAAGTACTTTGCTAGACAGCCAAGACAGCACATTCATGGCATTTCATGGCCCCAAAGATGTTTGAATATACAGTTGCTTTCTTTCACAGTTGGCCGTCGAGTTTCGGATTTAATTCTATTGTCCGAGTTACGAGGGGGGGGGGTCCAAACTTGCCAACGCAGATGGTTGAGTTTACAGTATACATTTGTATACCGTTTTCATAGGTCAGAGTGATTGTGTGAGGGGAAGCGGCTCAATGCACCTGCCCCCTCTACCTACTTAGCTTGCTAGCACTGTTCATTGTGCTGATTTGAATCAACAAAAACCCTTGTTGCCCATAAATGCTGCAGTTGATCGATGTTTGATGTTTACCAGTTACAACTCAGATGTAAGCAATGGCCGATAACCAGCTATAACGAGCAATAGCAGATTCCCAGGTTAGGTTTTGTTGCTCAGTCAACGCTCTCCTTTTGGCACAGGAGGCCTTCAAAACATTCGGCGACAAATCGCCGAGATTGCTGGGCGATCTTGGCAACTTGGCATCCACCTGTTACTGTCAATGAGCATAAGCAGCCAAAAGTCACTAGTCATGGCATCCACCAGCATCAATCCAGATAGGTTGGCTGACCAAAGGGTGATCTTATTTCCAGTATGCTGGACGTTGTGACGCTACAGTACCTAACAGCCAGCCGTTTCAAACCTGATCATCGAACCATTTTGTTGCCAAGGAGGCTTTGCCTTCGCCTCAATTTTGAATGTTCTGATTTGAAGCATTGGACGTTATCAACACGTGTTGCAGAAAAATCAATACTGTTTTGCCTCTATAATGCCTTCCTCTCCATCTATATGTTTTTCATACACATAGATACACTGTACCCGGTACCCACAAATATAGACATCATTGACATCATCATTTTGAGGGCTTTACTATCCTGTGTCATTTCTGGTTTCGTTTGTATTGCATAGTTGCGAAGTCTCTTCAGCCAAGTCTTCTTTCAAGTGTCCATCGCTGCCACCTAGGTTACAAAGGCTCCGAAGGTATGTTCATTTTGGAAGAATCTTACAAGGCACATAGTGAGACATGTCGTGGGAGACGTGGGGATGGATATCCTTCAAGGTCCAGGGAGCCATCCTCTGTGGAGTTTAAGATGTCTTCATCTCTGACACTTCTACTTTGCAAGCTGAGTAGTTACATTCTTCTCCGTGTCCCATCTTGAAGAACGGATCTCCCGCGATCTTTGAGATGATGTATGCCATATTATGCCATGCGTTTCTTTGAACCTCAATTTAGTACCGCTTCTTGAAATTCCTTGAATGGGGTGAAGGGAAGCAGCAGATCCTGGTGATTGGCTTTGGGAAAGTATCCATTGCATGAACGAACAAAAGAAAACAGACTTCAGACTGATGGCGACATTCCAAACATGTTGCAGCCTGAATGGGTAAACTGTGCTTGACTGAGCCGGCAATGTAAACTGCTGTGAGCGAGCACATGATTCTGGTCATGTCTTGTCAAATCTTCGCCTTATCTTCAGAACCAAAAAAGACATATGTGTAAAAAGTATGAACAAGTTGTGTTTGAAAAAGTCTGAAGAAGAAATCCCTCAAGGGATGAGTTTAGCTTTTTAGTCCACGCTACCAACAGGTTGCCAGGTCTCTGATGCGCACTGAACCTGAGATAGCGAAGGAAGTTTGTGAAGTTCGAACGCGCAACAGGGTTGCTTACATAAATTGTTACCCGATGCTGTACATGACTTATGTATTTTATTTACATACACATCACATCTATTATTTTTGTAAAAGAGGGTTAAAACAAAAGTACCAAAGAGCAATCGAAAACGAATGTAAAAAGACTTCCAAAGTTCCAGATACAGTTGAAGTCTCTAATAGTCAGATTTGCCCCCATGATGCGATTGGACTGTATGTGCATTAATTTGAACATACCGTATGACCTATTTGCCAATGATTTGCCAATGGGATTGATGATGATTGATGTTTGGTCTACCTTTACCTTCAGTGTGCTGCTCAACCCGGGTGCAACATTGCCCGTGTTCTGCTTGCCCAGAGAGCATTGAACCAGAGCGGACTCAGCCTCGACTTCTACCGCAATTGGAACGCAGACTTCTTCAATCCTGCGTTTCTCGAAGAACATGGTGCAAGTGTGAGGATTCGTTTTATGTTGTGTCGCAGTGGTGCAACATGGTGTAAGACACATGTATAAGTATGTTGTAAGACTTCCACTGGAAGTATGTAAGTATATCGTATGGCAATGGCGCTGTAAAACTTGAAGACTTGGCTGAAAGGAGATGGTTTGAGGTGCTCCGGGTGTTCGAGTCAGAACTCAGAGCAGCTACTGTATGGCCTTAGGGCTATCGAATTAGAACAGATGATAACAGAGGCCAGGTTTTGTTACGTACTGGTAATTTGAATATGTTTAAATGCTTATTAGCTTCTTAGTTTGTGTCAAAACCGTTGAGCTGATCCAGTGCATGTGAGGAGAAGTGCGCTGAATCTACCATTGTGGGTCATATGCACTGACATTTGTAAATACCATATATGATATTGTACTGTGGCCGATACGATGCAGGATCAGACACATTCATATTAGCATATTATGTATGTACCAAGATATCATAGACATATCTTTGCATACGCACATGCCCACATACTTTATATACACACACACACACGCACAAATGTGCATAGACATTTTGGTGGATGGTGATTTCAATAATTTCTTATTTTCCCTGGTAGTTATTTATAAATGGCTGGTTGACTATTTGGTGGATGGTACCTACATGGATGTTTCTCAAAATGGGGGACCACCAATCATCCATTAATTATTTTTTTTTAGTACTGTAATAAGCCAACCTTTCAGGGGTTAGCCCTATTTTGAGAAACCACCGCTTGCACTCATGAATCGTTGTTTCTTTAATCGCAGATCATGCATGTCACCAGACTTCGGTTTTGGATGACACATCTTTGGAGACTGAAGCTTGGTGAGTGATAAAGGTGCCTAAATCTGGATTTATACTGACAATGAAACAGCTAAATTTTTTTTGCATTCATCAGAATCTCTGGCTATTACATATAGCTACATATATAAGTTGTTTGCAAATAATACTCATCAGTATCCCTGGGACTTCTATTACAAGTTAACGTTTGCGCGGTGCCTGGTGGGACATGTGTGGCCAGTTCTGGCTTGCTGCGCAACATGCCGTGCCTGCCGTGCGCTGCCGTGCTGCCAATTCCTAGTCACGTCCTAGATAGGCATTTGGCATGAGCTCAGCTGTGCCCATTCTGCAGCAGAAACCCGCTGTTCAGCTTTCAATCGACATGACAATCTGCAAGCATTCACAGCACTGGGGGTCTGTGCATCCCATATTCACATTGCCTGGGATTTGGTTTTGCATTTATAGCTACTTCAGTCTTCGTTTTTCTCTAGCCACACGGTTTTTGCAAACGACATGTTCACTGCAAATTTGATTGCGCTGGGAAAAATATGTTCAGATCGACCACATGTGTGTTGGTTGTATTCATTTGCCTGGCACCTATGCACATGCAAACATGTTCTATGTTTTTGTTTGTTACTGACATATATCATATTTATTTCTACATATCACATGCAAAGATTCAGCATACATATACGGTAATTATCAACTGTATTGTTTTGTTTACATTTGTGTTTGAAATAGTACACTCCAGATGTTGATGTTTCGCTGCCAAGGTCCATACTCTCAGGTATGTATGTACACTACGACCGCATTGATACAACACAATCTGCACATGCACGTCTAGGAAGCCACGCTTACTTTTATGAGAGCAAATCATTTGGTTTCACCAACAATGACGTATATGGTATAATTAGCAGGAATGTATTTGCGCTACCAAATCTCATTGCAATTTCATTTGACTTCACACAAAGTATTGCCAGTTGATATTCTTTTGTGAAGCTTTCATGTTTTGCAGAGTTCTGCTTTATTGATGGGTCGCTGAGAGAAATCTGAGGCTCTACACTGCAAAGCTGTCTGACATTGACATTAACCGCTTGCAAACATGTGTCTCTTGGTTTTGTCGCCGACCCTCTTTGTGTGTTGAAGGGTGGACTTTGTAGAATCTGTGACTTCATTGATGTTAAGGGCAGAGTGGTGAAACATGAGGACAACAGCTATCTGACCAAACTTTGAAGGTACTGTGGATGCACAAGCGATGAGCCCCTGACGATTTGACAAAGCGTCGATAATTCATGGTTTGAACTCAGCAGCGAGTTTTGCATTGTCAGGGCATGGGAATCTAGACCTGTCGTGCTGGCAAAAGTTGAAAGCTCCAGTTTTTCATCTTATGCACCTCTGATACTGCAACATCTTGTGTAGGAGGACTCCAGTTGAATGAAATAGTGCCCGCTGTCGACCAATCACCTTTTGTTTCTGTATCTCTTTCATTGTCGGGGGGATATACCCAGTACTTTTACGATTGGTGCTTTTGTCTTCCTTGTCGAAGAAAGTTTGGACGACCAAAGTTCTGTGTTACGGATGTGTGCACAAGCTACAGCAACAAGAGCTAAAGCAAGGAAGGTCAAGCGAAGGATACCTAAAGCAAAGTAAATCAAAGCAAAGGATAGCTTAAGCAAAGGATAGCGAAAACAAAGGATATCTAAACCAAAGGATAGCCAAAGCAAAGGAAGTTAACGCAGAGGAAGGTCAAGCAAAGAATGGCCAAAGGCTAAAGCAAAGGATAGCTACAGCAAAGGAAGGTCAAGCAAACAATAGCAAAAGCAACGCAAGTTAAAAGCAAAAGATAGCGAAAGCAAGGAAATTTCAGCAAAGGATAGCTACAGCAAAGGAAGGTCAAGCAAAGGATAGCTAAAGCAAAGGACAGCTAAAGCAAAGGATTGTCAAGCAAAGGATAGCTGAAGCAAAGGAGAGCTAGAGCAAAGGATAGCTAAAGCAAAGGAAGGCTAAAGCAAAGGGAGTTAAAGCGAAAGATGGCTAAAGCAAAGGAAGTTAAAGCAAAGATAGTCAAACAGATATAGTCAAAGTAAAGGGAATGAAAGAAAGGGCAGTAAAAGAATGTGCAGGAAAAGCAAGAGCAGTGACAAGTCACATTAGCCCAGAGAAGGATGGCAATGGATGGCTAAAGCAAAAATAGTCAAACGATGTCAAAAGCCCATTTTGAATGTGTGAAGTTGTAGATTTGGAGGAAGTCTCGCACGAAATCCGATGTGGGTAGATGCATGGCTGGTGAAGAGGGATGTTTTGTTTTTCAATAAAAAGCGCCTTGTCCGGACGTCGAAAGTAAGCTCTGCAAACGGGCGTGTTCAGCTTGCCTCGGGATTGCCTCGGGCTTGCCGCGCATGACTGTCGCCAGAAGATGATGTTCTGGAACTTTTTGTTTCGAACCTTCGTGTTGATTCTATTGTTGTTTGCAACCGGCGGGTTGCTTTCCAAAATGTAATTGCTGAATTCAAGGAGCTTCTGTTCATTCTGTGCGCGCAGGCTCTCTTGTTTTGCGACTGTGTCCTGTGAGCTACTCTTGTTTTGCATTTCGCCGCTCGCTTCGCGCAGGTATATTCCGTGCTTGCATTTCTCGCATTTTGGCTGGCTTTTGTTTTCCTTATCATTTTGGTTGTTAAAACGCTTCAAAATCGCACTTTTCCCGTTTCGGCGCTGAAACTTATCTGGTTTTAGGACTTGGATTCCTCCAGGCTTGCAATTACTGCGTGCTGCTGCTCTGGCGTCAGGCGAGAGAAGGCTAAGTGATGGATGTTTTTTGCAGTGAAAGTGACCCGCACAGCCAAGACAAAAAAAACAACACCAGACAAAAGAAACGCCAGTCCAAAAGAATCAGACAAGAGTCGCCGGACAAAAATCACCGGACAAAAAAAACAAACAAGAGTCACCGAACAAAAAACACCAGACAAGAAAAACACTAGACTAAAACACCAGACCAAAAATCGCCAGACTAAAAAAACCAGACAAAAAACACCGCCTGAAAACACCCGACAAAAAACACCCGACGAAAAGGAGCTTTGCATGTGCGAGCCACTCGACACCATTGGCGCGCTGAACTGATGGGCAAACTACCCCCAAAATTGTTGTTTGCGCGTGGCAAGATGTGAAGATTAAGATGCAATAGGCAGATGCGTTTCTAGGAAAGACCATTTCTTTCGGGCATAAGCTGCATTGCCGTGATCTTGCATGGTTAGTTGCGTCGCCACACATTTGTGCCTTTGCCCTTGCTTTAGTCATACATGCCAGCCTGTGTACAAGTTGAAACGCAGGAGCCCTCTCAACATAGGAGTTAAACCCTGGTTTTCCATTGGTTGAGATTTGCATCCAAATGTGAAGAATTCCCACTGAACAAACTGAAATCATTTTAAGATTTTAAGACCCCAATGACTTCGAATGGCCATTTACTTGTGGGGCTGGCGGCCTGAAACATCATTGAGGCAGAATCCGCGCAGGCGGCTTACCCCGATATTGCAGAGACGTATTTTGCTGCCACAGGGGACTCTGGCGGTGTCAAGACGGAGGGCGGCAAATTGGTCTTAGACTGCTGGCAGGACAGGCGATCACGCCCGCGAAAGTCAGCTGATGGATTCGGAGTATTTTTTTTGCCAACAATTATCATGAACTAAATAAATTACATGATATTACATGCGACTACAACGATTGCTGGATATTGCTGGTTTGAATGCATTTTTTTCCCTGTCAGCTGCGTTCAAGTCAATGGGGTGTCAAATGTTTATGGTTGATGTAACTCTACGTTTTTTTACGGATTAAAAAACATGTTATATGTGATTGTTTGTTGAAGTGTGATATGATACGTTCAAGGACTTTGGTGGAAGGAACGTTCCAAAGGCCGAACAGGTCTCCAATAGTCACCAACAAATACAGTATAGTTATATTAAGAGTAATCCCAGCAACAACCACCACTATCAACAACCACAACAACTAAACCACAAAACAATCACTATAGAACGAGAACGACGGTCACAGCACCGACCACAACCGCAAACACATACATATTCACATCACGACAGACAATAAACACAACGACAGCACAGAAAAGACAAGAAAAAGGGGAGACGGAAACAGAATGGCAAGTACTTGTTTTCTTAAAGAGCCGTTATGACACTATGTACATTTATGTACTATTGGAGATAATCGCCAACTAAAGCAATGACAGCTGCGGCAATGTTTGCAGCTGGTTTTGACAACGAAAACAGGAGGACAGCGTTACAAGAACAACAAGAGCAAAAAGTTGTGAGTTGTGAGTTGTTGGCATGTTGTCTTTGGGTTCTGATGGTTGTCGACAACTAATATCCATCATGTGTTTTCTGGTTGGCATGGCCTTAAAGCATGCGCTTGGACAGGGATGTGTGCAATCTGGTTGTTTTCAGTGATCCCCACCCACAGCAACTCAACAAAACATGTGTTGACACAAAAAGCTTGCAGAGATTATTTTCTATTCTAATTTATTCTGTGTGCACTGGCACTTTCAAATCCACTCACATGTATTGGCATTTGATATGGCATGGCATAGTCAGATCCGGGTATCTACCAACACAAACATAGGTTTGGCAACAATTATAGACCACTAGCTTCTGCAAGCAGTGATGCCAGCTGTTCTGATATCAGAACTTCCATGAGTAGGCACTCTTCCTCAGGTTTGAATTCTGCCACTCCATTTGCCACGTATCCTGACAAAGCATCTCAGATGCAAAACTACAAATGTCAACAACAGATGATCATATTATGTTCCTATATGTTCTTTGTGTTCATATTTGTTATTATATTCCAGTACCCAATTATTTGTGGTTTTCAACTGGCTTCGAGTATTCTCCTAAGATTTAGAGACCTTCACCTGGCTGGGGAAATTCCCAGGGCCCAGCACCACAGTATTGTGGATTGCAGAGAACTGAGTTTAACTGCCACCTTCCCCACCAACAAGTCTTGGTTTGCACCCGGACATGGGTCGAATTGCCTACCTCTGCTGAAGATCTTAGAAATGCACAATCCCCTGCTTAGTTCTGGAAGCTGTTCTTTGGGAAATGTGAACGTTTGATCTGCCATTCCAGACCGAAGATGGGCTGATTGATTTGACTTCCTACCTGTAGAATGATACCGTCAGAGTCATTGAAGGCCAAGGTAGTTCAACTGGATTCATGGGGCTGCAGTGTCTGATCATTCGCAGGAATTCATGAGGCACAAGTGTTCTCACAACATCTCACAACCTGTCCCTCTTTTCGCATGTTATTGGGTCGATTGCACGTCCTTCGCTTCTACTGTCGAGTATGACACAGCTAGGTGATGCTCAGTTGGTTGCTTTTTGCAACAGGACAAGTGGTGGGTTCCTCCAGCATGTCGTAGCACCCCGCAAGACTGCACCCCTTTGACCACTGCGCAGGAGGGAAATTGGGGGTGGGAGCTTGTGTTGGCCAGCATGGCAAATCCCGTCCCAAGAATCAAGAGACGTTTGTCACCATTTATATTCTTTGATCTTTTTGTCCGACTATCCGGTGTACCCGCATGTTTATCTTGGGAATATTCACTGGTTCAAATTCCAGTTTTACACCTCTGTTATAGAACCAACCAATATCAACCAGTGCAAGGAAACTACACAAGGATTTCTGACATTGAGATCCCAAAAGATCCGTTGAGTAAGGATATCAAGGTTTGGGTACTTCTGGCCCACACTCCTGTGAGCATCGATAGTAAGAGTAAAACCTGTCCATTTTGCAGTTAGGCAGGTTCAACATCCATGGATCAAAGAGGACAAATGACAGTCATGATATCCTGATCGGTGACCATGTCGGTCGAACCTTCGGATTGCAGCGCCTGTATTGTCAGTACTGTTCTATATGATATATGTATGTACATGTTATAACATAATACATGTATTGTCTATTTATGGTCCACATGGTTTAGTGATCTATGTTCGAGAGTGCTGACGACGAACTGGACTCAACCCAGCACCCCAGTCAGTATTTTTCAATGGGGTTCCTATACGTAATCAGCACGAGCTGATGACTCGCGCTTACCAGGATTTTCTCATTGAAGCTCAATAATTGCAATGATCTATCCCCATCACGATGCATTTTAAAAAGATTGCCCAAGCATTTCAGGCTCCAAGGCCAAAGATGATGAATATTGACACGAAACCTCCCATTCGTTTTCAAAAGTTGAAAGTGAACTACACCACGCTCTTTGTAGTTGCTTCATTGTGCTTAGTTGCGCTTCATCATTATTAAATGAGTTTCATTTCTTCAGCCCACTCACTGCATCTCATTGTATCATTTGTGTATCTCATTGCTTATCGTAGTTTGATGTGATGTTTGGATATGTTTGGTGATGTTACGTAGTGATGTTTGATGAGTTCGATGTATCTCATTGCAGTTGACTTGAGCTCCGGCGCCAGACCGGATGGGGCATGATTTCGATGATTCAGCACCTCTGCCAAGTCGTCGGTTCTGGATGCCACCCTGGCAGTATGCTGCATGGTACGGCATGGTACAGCAGGGTACAGCACTACAATATGCTATAAGTAATTAACATTCAATGACAGTCATCAACAAAATGCAATCTCAGCAGCAATGGTTGCAGTAGCGGTAGCGTAGCTAACGACAACATCTCTATGACTTGCTATCACCGTGGCCTGAAGATGTTCCTTGCAGTGGGCCTTGTATTTTTGCGGATGTGTCCTCACCTTTGCAGAAAACACGGAATTGTTGTGGTGTTGCAGCCTTTCATGATGGACCTAGTGTTCTTACTGTGTTGAGATGTGTTTCGATCTAGTCTATCCATGTATTATGTATACATTGTTATTTTCTGTCATTTTATTGTAAGCCACATCTCTACTTGTGTTTGCTGCTTGTTGTGCACTTGCATGCGGGCCTAGTGTGGACATCTTGGTGCTCAGAGCTGTTTTGAATGCAGTCATTTCTGATGATGACGATAACAGTTTATTGATTGTTTATTACTACTGTTTGCTCCGCAGGTTTTGTACCCTCAGCATTTCAGATATCTGAGTGGCATATACAACATGCATTTTTTTGTTTATGTGATTGTTTTTCATTTCTCATCATACGAGTGTAATTGACTGCACGTTTTCCTTGATTATATACTGGGCCCCTGGGCATTCTGAATATGTTTTTTTCGAAGCGAGTTGATTATTGAGGCCCTTCATGCAAAGCTGTCCAATCTGGTGCTATTTGGGGACGGACAACAGAACAACGAATTGGTTTTCAATGGTACCCTGGCTGCCCCATGGGAAATTGCTTGCCCATTGCAATAAGGCAAGCTACATTCCACAATATGCCCGTTGGCATCGCAACGGCGAGCAAAGCTCCAGTAAATGAATGGATCCCTTTGGGCATTGAGCATGGAAGCGCCTTTGCTGACGATGAGATTCTTGAGATTCTTTTTGTGTCTAACAAGTTTTGCAGTTTTCCCACAGCAAAGTTTTGTTTGCTATGGAGTCTTCAGCCCAGATCAGCTCGGGCTTGGTGCAGCTCCCCCAGGCCAGGTTGCGGAGAAGGTTCCGAGGTTGAAGGCTCCGAAGGTTCCGTGAAGCCAAGTTGGTTTCCGGTTCCAGGGCAGCAACGAAGGGTTCAGGCGTTCCAACGTAGCATCCAGGGTTCCGTGAGGTCCTGAAGCGCTAGGTCAGGGTTTCCCAAGGTTTCCAGTGCAGCAGAAGCCATGTCGGGTTTTGGTCAATGGTTCAGCGGATTGGGTTCCGGAAAGTTGTGGAGGGTTCCAGGTTGGGTTCCGCAAGGTTCAGGTGCAGCATAGAGCACTTTGTCACGGATCATGGTGATCGATAGTGATCAATGGTGATCAAGGCAATTCAATAGCACAGATACTGCAAATTATCAAATACAACAAGTTCATGCATGCCTGGCCTTGAGAAACGTGGTGAAGCTATCATGCTCTTGGGGATAGACCCTGAGTTTTTTCAGAGAGATGGATTCCTAGCCATGCAGATGACTTGAACACCAACAGCAACGATCAGTCGACAGAAGGCAACCAAACCATGTTCGGGAAGTCAGGAAAAAAACAGGGGGGAACAAGGCCTCTAGGACCATCAAAAAATATGATACAGTGGTGCTTTCTCAGGAATAAAGGACGGATGTTGACCGGTCAGGGGACAAAGGTGCCAACGAGTATTTCATAGTAAGTATGTTTAGATAGTTTTTGCATGGATGCTGACACAAGAAGAGAGGAGCCTTTCTGTGTACTATGACCGAAAGCTCGAGTGTGACATTTGATGCTCTTTCACTGTGCGCACGAAAGGAGTTCGATTCGGAAACAACATCGATACTAAAAGCTTTACAGGTGACCAGTATGGTCAATGCTTATCTTATCCAGGGCAGTTGCGCAAGACGAGATTAGGCAGATGATGATCCAATACTTTAGTTTACCGGCATTGCCTTGCATGTTCGAAGTTGGCACGATGACATATCAAGTAAATCTGCCAAGATCAGGCAAGTACGGTATGCTATGGTTGTTCAATGCATTGTGACGCAATGTATAAAATGTAATGCAATGCAATTTAATGTGATGTAATGTAACGCAATGCAACGCAACGCAACGAAACATAGCGTAATGTACAGTAATGTAAGATAATGTAATGTGATGTAATGTAATGTAACGTAAAGTAATGCAATGTGACGTAATGTAATGTAATGTAATGTAATGTAATGTAATGTAATGTAATGTAATGTAATGTAATTGATGTCTTTTATGAAACGTAATAGAATAATATGTAGGCATACGGCATATGTAGGCTCCTGTTTGTACCATCACTTTCTGAATCCCTTGCAGGTTTGGAGTGACCATACCGACCACATGCTAAGTCATTTGACAACAGCTGAAACATGTTTGCACATTTCAGTTGGAGATCACTCTGGTCGGAAGTCATACGTCGCATCTCTTTGTGGGCACCCTTATCCCAGACGGTTGCAAACTGATTGATGTGCTACATTGCTGCTACATGTTCTGAAGTCAACAAACGCGTGGTGAGTTTCAATCACTTGGTTGTCACAGTCCAAGTCAGACGTTCAGATACGTTCAGTCAATTTGATTCTGCGAGCCAAAGAACGTAACCCACAATTCTTGCGTACTTCAATCAATTGGACCATCTTGAAGCCAAGATTTCACCCATGTTCATCATTTTGTATTGGCAGACCCAGCCGAATTAACATATCACAAACACATATCACATACCCTCCACATAACGGTTGCTGCAACCAGGTCTGACCTATTGGTGGTGGCCGGACACCATGTTTGCTCTCTACTCGCCAACTCTGCTCATTTTCCCGCCCTTTGATGCAGCAGAGCATGCCGTGGAAAACTATCGGACAGCGAGACTTGTCACATCTTGTCACTGCATGGAATTTATGGGAATCCAGCCCCACCAGCCAGGCTTGATGAGGTTTGTCACCCAACAAGATAGTCCCGTATATACGTGCATGGGCTTACACTCACAGTTGGTCGTATGTCGATATGCAGCTAAGAAATGCTTCAGAATCGATCAGCTCTTCATATCCCCTCTTTATGACTACTGATTGTGAAAAGGATAGAGCGTCAATCCGGTGAAGATTGGTCTCCCATGTCTGGAATGTTCAGTCGAAGGCTTCCGAAGATTTGTGGTACTCCATCCGTGAACATCATGGCTGCAACTCTGGTGGTTCAGGTGCATATTCACGGCCTCTCAGATTTGTTCCCATGTATTCCCTTGATGAAGAAGAAGATGATGAATTTGAGATAGTTTGATAGTTTGATATAGTTGCTGATGATAATGGATATTGACTTGGCTAAAGGGTGGACTGAGGAGGGTGCTTCCATCAATCAGTTCTGGTTCATGTAGTGCCGCAGGGCCTTTCATGTCTTTACACCGGCGTGTTCCTGTCACACAAAATGTGATCACACATGTCAAGCTTCGGTTCCAAGTTCAAACGCGAAAGGTATGCTACCCTGCTTGAATTTCATTTCAAGTGCACAATGATACAGAGGCGATTGCTTGGTGAAGATAGGGTGGGAGATGGGGCCATGACAGCGTGCATGGGCAGTTGAACACAGAAGGCATGCTATACATTGCTATAATTTGCTATACTACTTTACTTTTTTTGGAAGTTAGCTTTAGCTGCACTCTGGTTGAGGCCCGCACGTGACAAGATATTTTGCATTCAAGATATTTAAGTAATGTAAAGAAAATAAATTACTTGTAAATACATTTTACATTACTTGTAAATATTTGTTGGGGCAAGGAGAGAAGAGTTCCCTCCCCGTCTCTGGGAAAAGTTCATTTCAACATTTAAGGCTGCACGCCGATCCATCATTTGGTTTCGTCTCACTATTGTGCAACATCAATGCCTCAAGCCATAGAAAAATGGAAGGAGCGAAATGATAACGAAGGTGTGCTACTCCTATGAAGTGGAAGATGGTGACACCAACATGGACAGATACGAAGCCATTGCTACTCCTATGACAATGCAAGATGGTGACACCACCTATGATGATGGAAGATGATGACACCAACGCGGACAGATGAAGCCTGGAGGAAGGGTCCTAGTCCCGAAAAAGCTTATTGCTGCTGCCCGTCTCCCTCTTGACATTCTATGCCTCCCCAACGACTCTCCCAGTCTCCTTTTCTTTGCCCTACCTTTCGTAATCTTCCGCTTGCACTCAATTGCAAGACAGACGCGATGCTTCAGTAAATCAAGACTGGGTCGGGGGTCAGGGTGTGTTGGGGGGGTGAAAACGTTTGCTGATATTTGAGATGGGTTTGAGTTTTAATTCAGAAGTGATGCCAGAGTGAAGTTGGATATTCATATGGGCCATGTGGATGGGTTCTGGACGCGGCCAAAGCCGCCATTTGCACCCACCTTGCTAGCTGAAAATAGAAAATTCGGGCTGTAGAAATAATGTCTTAAGAAATATTTCAGCGGTACTCTAGTTCCGAAAAATGGCGTTTGAAAGAACTACAGTAGCTCTTCCGTACCATCATGCATGATGACTGTTGAGGAAGTCAAATCAATTGGGTGATCACTATGTATTATTTTGGGGGGTCTAAACTTTTGCTAGCAGGAGACTCTGGACCAAAATAGTTTTGTCAGAATATTGAATATTTGTTCAACTGAATCATTTCCAAACAATTGTGGCTGATGTCAGAAATGCTTTCATATCGCGCAGTGGCTCATTTATATTTCTGCATTCAAAGCAGGGGACGAAACCTACGTAGGTCAGGACGGGATGTTTTTGACGCCGCCCCTTTGCAAAACCATTGGTATTTCACGGAACTTGATATGAATTATCAGTGGCATTTCACGGTTTTAAACTCTTGATAGCTTTCACTTTGTTAAGAGCATTTTTTGGGCAACCTCCTAGGGCTTTGGCACCTTTTGGCTCTTTGTAAGCTGTCTGGGATCAAAGAATTTCATGATTTTTCCGACTTCCGCCACAGGTATCAGATAGCTCCAGCGCCCAAAAAATAATTCTAGGAACCACCCTGGAACACAGATTGTTGCCCAGGAAGGCCCAGAAAAACCAAGGGTTGGCATGGATTTGAGAAATTTTCCCATTGCAACGGTCTTCAGGCTTTCTGGGATAGTTCTGGGCAAATATTTGCATTTTGTCAAGAAAATACATCATGTTCCCCCAAACCAGCTTGCGCGGTGGTTCGTGGTTCAAACAGGATGTGGCATTTGGCCAGGGTCTGGTTGACAATGTCAGCCTGCAGCCACGTTGATTTCAAGTGTGTTGGGAGGGAATGATTAGCTATGATGCTATACACTACTATACTAGTATTGAAATGATATTGTTCCCAATGGTGCTGGCAATCTACTGGCAAAGACCTATGGAAAGCCACGGCGCTTTCTAATCTTATTGAAGGGTCGCCGAATCAGGAGCTGACCTTTCTTTTTTCCAAAGTATTTTGACACAACACCACTGTCCTCCATATGGGGGTTTCGGGATGTTTCAGGTTCATGTTGGTATATTTCCTGGGGACGCTGCCAGGGACGTTTTCACTCTCCATATCTCGCCATTGCATGTTTTGCTGGTTGTCAGCAGTGATTTGTAAAGATTGGTGGGCGCTATCGATCGTTGACTCGTTGACCTTGGCCGCGGCCTAGGAAGGAATTCACTCGTCTTTCCAACTGGGCGGCAGGCTCTCGGCCGGGCCATGGCCACAATCTGTGAGTCAACGAGCAGTGCTTGACACTGGTTGGCTGTAGCATGCTGTCGCCATAGCTAGAGAATGCTAACATCTAACGTAGCTATCGTATGGCACAGCTCAAAATCATCAACCACCAAATTGGCTACTGTCCCACGAGCCTGGGTTTCCGTCTAAAGGTAAGCACGGACTGATGGCTGGTATTTGGGACTAGTTGCTGGAATCGAAGGGCCTAGGTATCTACTATCAATGCTGTCCTTACCCTGATACTGTGTATGATTCTCTCAGTTGCGGTTTTTTGCCCATCCTGTTCTTATGAATACCTGTTGCTCGCGGGGCGGAATCTGGAAGGGTTGCGCCTTGTCAACGGTGACTTCAAGATTTCCTTGAGATAGCCTTCCTATCTTTGGATCTATTTCAGCATATCATGTTGCTGCATTTGTTGCTGGGGAGGATTGAGAAATTGGGGTTTGCCCAAGCAACTGCTGTCAATTGTTAGGTTGGAACGGGCTGCATTTCAGGAAATGTGGGCTACGTATCTAGCGTCATTTTTTTCGCCCCGGTAGGTGTCATGTCTTGTATCTATTTGTTGCTGCTGCTGTGGAAGGGTTGGCTCTTCAGGGGAACGGCACAGTTCTCTCGACTATGATCTTGCTCTTGCGCTTCCTCTTATTTTTGTCTGCCGTGATTGGATTGGAAATGGTTGTAACCAGAAAAAAATCAACATCACCCCTTTGTATTTGCACAGGTATGACTCTCAGATCACGGCAAACAGCGACACACACACACACACATGCAGAATTCTTAAAGTCATACGGCTTTGAAGTTGCCCTGCCAGGAGGGATCGAGAGCGCAGCTGACAAAGCGGTGACCTGGTGATTACAACGGCAGGATGGACACTCATCCCACTTCGTGGAATATTGTAGATATTCCTAGATATTCTAGGTATGTTTATGTTTGCTTTTTCTTCCAGGCAATAATAGCTCAAAAAACACATGTGCATGCAAACACTCTGGTTCAGGCATTTTCCGGAGCACTCGCTCTCGTGACTAGGGTATTGGGGACCAAGGATCAAACAGGCAGATTTGACACGTGTCAAGAAATAGCATATTCATCCATGTTTTAAGTGCGAATTTATGGATATTTATAGATGCTCAGTCTCACGTAGAAAAGCAGAGCGCTGGGGTTCTGGGCCTTGGGCGGCCCGAGTAGATTGATGATGCAGTCTGTGAAATGTAAAACAGATGGGTGAAAATCCTCCGAATTTTGAATATGCGCCGCCAACAATGAACCGACGAATCGCTATCAGTCACTGCGGGCATTCGAAAACGGATCGGAGAAACTTCTGTCAACGAAAAGATACGAAAAGGGGGCCTCAGAGAAGAGCATCTTTGCTTGCAAATCCAAAGACATACTTCAAGAAAACTTAAAGGACTTATTTTACTTCTTTGTAAGGATGAATTCAGCATAATTATACATACATATTCTTAAAAAGGACTTACTCATCTCAGAAACTCAGAAGCACTGACACCCACCCAGTGGACTGAGTGAACCTCTAAGCTCGGCGGCAGTCATAAATCCGTGAATCAACAATATGAGGGCTGCACATTTTTTGAGGGTAACAAGGCCATTGGCTGTTTTGTTAGGCGGTTGTAGCTAGTCTTGGTAAGAACACCGCCTTGATCTCGTCTTCTAATGTCTTCTAATGTCTTCTAGTGTTTTCTGTATGAACAGTCTCTCCAGTGCTGCACAGATCCCGTCAAGGCTCACTTGGCGGAGCGGGTAAACCTCTTCGGTCCTGACATCACTACGTTGCTCAAGAGGCACTGTCGGTCGTGCGGGATGTGATTGGATCAGTGCTGCCGTGAAGCAGCTACAATGGGCGAGCATGTAGCGTCCACCGTGGTAGTATGAGCCAGCATAGTGGGTTTATATGATATACCAGATATACGTTGGAACCTCCCCCCAGGTGCCCCTGTTGGAATGTCAATTTGCCCGTTTTTGTAGATAGTTGCTGGAAAGGTATTGCGAATCAGGAAAGGGAGATAAGCAACCACTGCCATCTGCGGGTTTCAGCCACTTGGCACATACATACACGTACGTACGTACATGCATACATGCATGCATACGTACATATGTACGTACGTACGTCAGTACATGCGTACATTCGTACATGCGTACATGCATTAATGCATACATGCATACATACAGACATACAGACATGCAGACATGCAGACATGCAGAAATACAGACATACAGACAGACAGACAGACATACATACGGACAGACATATTTACATACATACAGACATATTTACATACATACAGACATACAGACATACAGACAGACAGACAGACAGACATACATACAGACAGACATATTTACATACATACAGACATATTTACATACATACAGACATACAGACATACAGACAGACATACATACAGACAGACATATTTACATACATACAGACATATTTACATACATACAGACATACAGACATACGGACATACATTGCATTACATTACAGTACATCACATCACATCACATCAATGACATTGCATTACAGTACATCACATCACATCACATCACATCACATCACATCACATTACATACATGAACTACATCCTTTGATGATTTACATATGTGCATGAATTACATTCTGTGATGACGTTCATACGTACATGAATTTGATACGTACATGAATTACATACATAGAGTACATACATTACATACATGACATACATTACACTCATTTCATCAGTACGTACATTACACACATTACATACATTGCATGCATTACATTACATTACATTACATTCCGTTACATTGCATTGCGTTGCATTGCATTGCCGGTTTGACACGGTGATCCAGACCCACAATTGAGAGTGAACTTTTTCTGCCTGGATAATTTGGATGTGGCTAGTGACTCAGTGACTGTGAGTGCTTGCTTTCCATTTTTGGACGAGGGTCACCATCCCCCACCATTGATAGCTGCTGGGCCTTGGGCGGCTCCAAAGCTGCAAGGTACGTCCAGTTGGGAAACGACCCTTGGGAAGCCGCATGTGACTGGGAAAGCAGAGGATCAGAGCACGATATGATGGATGGTCTGTCAGAAGATTTGTCACCATTTTTAGGTGTTTGAAACTCATGGGCGGCTCAACCCAAGCCAGGTTGTCGTCCAAACCCACAAACAAAAAAAAGGTGTTTGAAACTCATAGTCAGGGGAGGATGGGGAGTGGTCGATGATCCAGTGATAACATACCAATTGGGAAGGAATCTCTAAGAACTCGGGGCATGACCCATGGCCAGGCCAGCGTAAGCTCTTTTACTCACAAGCACATATCAACACACCGTGATTTTTCTCTGCTATCACTGCAAGATCAGGAAGCCTACAGGGACAGATGAGTTGAAACATGTTGAAACCACGAATCAAGTACAAACATAGAATCCATGTTGTTGGTGGTTGGATTGGAGGCCGGGTTGGCCATGAAAGACAGGCCTGGGCAAAGACCTGTTTGATTCTTATGGGAAATTGTTGGATCTTTTGCCATCTTTTGCCATCTTGTCAACTTGTCCCCTTTGCTTTTTTGTCAGATCGATTTTTCCCTGTACGATATGGTTTTTGTGGTATGCTAGGGTATCCTTGCGCTTGCAGACGCTTCCCAGACTTTGGGAACAACGTACGCTTTGGGCCGTTTGATCTTTAGCAGACCTGGGTTGAAAGAGCCACAGCAGACATGAAAGAAACTGCGATGCGCAATGTATAAATGCGAAATGTATCTACAACAAAAGTTGTTTGTCCATCCTGAAGCTACCAGGACGAAACATGGTTGTGTACGACTGCAATTCCCCTCACAACCACCTCTTCAATCTCTGCATATGTTGTTAAATCCATGCATTTGCTAGTCCGGGTGCAATGTTCAGGTATTTGGACTGGGTGCTTCCACTACCAAGGGAACAAAGGAGACACAATTGGCCAGAATCATCTGCTGTCACACTGTTTCGGCCGCGGGTCCTGGTAGAAACATGTCCAATTTGGGAATTGTGCAGTGACTCAGGTGTGGTCTGTATAGATTGATTGCATTCAATTGCGTCTTTAAGCATGAATATGTATATAACAGATATAACATGTACATAGTACGCGGGTTCATGTGTTTACTTTGTTTTGCAGTACCCTTTTCTTGCCACCAGTGAACCAGTGAGGTAAGTCAGTTTGACATAAGCAAATCACTAGTTATGGTCTTGCTACTCAGCCACATTCAGCCACCATATTGGTAATAAGCCATCAATTGGGACGGTACAAAGCTTGTACTGAATGGGATCTGATAACCAAATGATCATATTATATAGAAGGAACGGTACCGAACCCATTTGAACCCTAGTGCTATGCCACATTTGCCACCTTGCAATCACTGCATTGGTGCAGGTACTATGGTTTTGCTTGAGGAGTTTGCAGTCGTTACTTGTTGCCACCAAGGTGAGTGGCTGAAGAACAATGAAAATCTGTGGCTTGACCAGAGAGGGCCAGCTTCTCTCAGCCCTCGAAATCGCAGAAAAGTAGCTGTCCAATAGAGACCAATATGGACGATGGGCGATGTCTTCTCTTTGTAGGGGTTTCATCGGGTTTCATCCATGCCAGGATTACTTTCATGAACAGTAGCGGCGTGACGTAGAATTGTGGGGGTGCTAAAGTAGGCTTGGAAATGCCAACAGACAGCAAGTTGCTTCAGATATATGTATGAAAGATATATGTCTTCATCTTTATTTAATATATACATTAGATAGATACACACTTAAGCCTATACATATATACATAAATTACGACAAGCAGTGAAAATCACTGACGTGAAAGTGGATCAACATGGTCTGGTGTCCGAAGCCAGTGGGCCAGTACCCACTGGCTGTGCAGCCAGCATGGCTGGTTCGATACTTTTGCCAAAGTTGGAGCCTTTATACACAGACTTTACCATGCACATCATCTTACCGTGGGTGAATTGACCAATACTTGACATGACTTGATTCGATCATCGTCGTTTCAAAGCGGAATTCAAAAGCGTTTAATGAAAGTTCAAACTGAATTCAAATGGTTTCCAATACTTTCCAATTCCAACTGGTTCCAACTGACCAGTTTTGTGCTTCGAACAGCCATGCCATGGCCATTGGTTTCAAAAACCCAGCCACAGCCTCTGCGGACCTTCGCTTTGAGGTGGGACGAATGGATGCCCAACGAGACCGCTTGTACTTCTGGGAAGGGTCTGGTGGATGGGCCCCTCGCTCTGCGCTTGTGTAGGTTTTTTGATGTCTTTTGGTGCGAGTTTGGGTCAAAGATCTTTGATCGCAAGCTTGTGCTTCAAGACACTGATACGATGCTTTGCTCAGGAAAATTGAGTCGCATCCTTTTGGTGCACCATTCCTAAACTCATTCGACTCACGCACATGCTTGATGATCGCAGCAAGTAGAAACAATCAGAACGTCAGCTCTACCCTGTATTCTGTTATATTCATAATTCACACTATTTGCGGTTCACTGTGAACACTGTTTGTACTGGATACCCAAGTTGCCTTGCAAATCCTGATCCTTAAAGAGATGATCATTTGGGCTGCGTAATCAGAGAATTGGCGCCACTTTGCATCTAGGTCCTGTACCGAGGGCTCGAACCGGCCTCATCTTGCGAGTCAAAAAAAGACACCTCGAGAATAAAAAGAGAGAAAATCATAAATCAGATTCAAGTAGGTTTATTCCTATAAATCCTAACCAATCCTTACCAAATAAAGATTAGCATTGGATTGCAACTCAGGGGCTCTGAACAACACGTCCGTGGCTTTGTGGAGATCTGCAATCCGAGGAACTCGAACTTCATCACGGATCGTGCTCGCGCGGTGCCTTGTTGGATCACTCCAGTAGCAAGGTTGACCGAGGATTGGGGGAAGAGTTTGGATTCTTGGAGATGAACATAGAAATGAACAGAGAAAGGAAATGAAAGGAACTATGACTTTTTGATACTTTTTGTTTATATATCAATTCTTGCTGAGAGGAAATGGGGTCTAGATGGATATGGATCAACACTGGCTAAGTGAAGAACTACAGAGGTACAGGGGCACAAAGGCATTTACCCACAGACAAATGATATTGACCTCCTTATGTTCAATATATTCTTTCAACGAAGGACATCCCATCCACAAAGTCACAGTCTGAGTCTTCCTTGTGTTTGTGGCGGCTATGCTGCCTCTTTGAAAGATCTCAACCGAATCCTTGAACCCGTGGGCGCAGGCTGCTGCCTCGGTGTACGAAATCTGTCGAAAATAAAGGCCATTGAAAACTTTGAAATAAATTCAAATGATTGGATTCAAATGGCTTCAAGCCTTGGATGTTGACCACTGATACGATGGACAATAATCCGATCACTCTGCCGTTGCCCATTGGCTGGGGCCTCACTAAAGTATAACTAGGATGACAACTCCCTTTAGGAACAGGCATGCCGCCCTTACCTTTACCTGCCAATGACAAACCTTTGCTCCCGTTTGACATCCACCCTGAGCACAATTTCTTAGCAAGACCCTAAATTCTCGAACTCTTCGACCAAGATGACTTTGCTTGATTTTTGTTGCTTGAGTTGCAGCTCTTGCATGCAAGCCCTACATTGCTATGGTTCCAAAATGTAGTACCAGTTGGTGGCCACTAATAACTGATGACTTTGAGTCCTTCGCGATCCGAATTGGCAAGCTGTTTTGACCCAGCACCACCGCCGCCACCATCACCACACATATGGAATGCCGCATGTTTGGTATCACAGGATTTGAGCAAGTGTGTTCACTGCTGCTAGGACTTCTGACCCCGCCTCGAGCCTCTTAGGTTGGCTGTGAAACCTGTCGAGTGGGGCAGTACTCCAAAGAACAAGGAGCGACACGAGTTTGCACACCCTGCAGCAAAGGCAGCTACCAATCGTCTTTTGTTTGTCAACATGGGGCTGGGTGGAGTGAGACTGTGGTTTACTTGGATGGGACTTTGGATGATGTGACCTCAGCTTCAATTATGACTTATGACTGGCAGGATACTATGGTCATGCTGAGTCATGCTCTATGATTGGTTTATACAGATTAGAATCCCAAAGCACAAGAACACGATGATTTGGGCGCCTGAATTTGGATTTCCAAAATTTGGTGACCCTGTTTTCAGTGCCCAACAGTTTACAGTGCACAGGGCTCAAAGCGTTGGACCTTAAAATCACCGAATTGATCAGGTGAAAGAAAGATAGGAAAGAAACGTGCTGGTCTACAGCTCTCAGTGTGAAGAAACCATTGCATTGAATGCAACTGGTTGGTCGAATTACTGATTACATCTGATTACTGCATATCCCAAATCCAACAGTTTCTTTCGTACTCTGGGTTGCCAACGGTTGCCAATGGTTGCCAATGTCTTGGACGATCTGGTGGCAGCTGATGTGGGAGCCCCATACGGTCCAACTTAATCGAGAAGCCCATTGCCGACATCGAATTCCATAGTTCTCCATCCTACCCGAACACTAGGACCTTTGGTTCGGTGCAACACGACTTGGGGATCTGCACTGTTAGTAGTACACTCTAAATATATGGTACCGTATTTCATGATATTGTGTATATGTACAGATTCATTGTTTATCTGTATATTGTTTTATATATGATGTCTTTATTTTTGTGACGGTGTTTTCTCTTGTCCCCTCTTTCTTTTGTTCTGTCTTCTTTAATACTGTTGATTCCAGTCAGTTGTTTTCAAGAATTCGTCACCCGTTGTCGCCGTTGATGGTTGGTGGTTGCAATTTCCAAATTGTCCCTGCAATCATGATTCCATTCATGATAAACTTTGAGACTGACTATGGCTGGCCAACTTGCAGTGCCCCAAGTTTGGTTGCTTCTTGAACACATGTAAGACTATGTAGTTTGTATTTTAAGGTGGGTTTGGCTTCCCGCTATGGACAGTCAAAATCGGAGTCACTTGAAGCTGAGCAGACTTCCTCAAGAGAGTCTCTGAGGTTTCCCGGTGAAGATGTTTGCTTGCCTTGTGACAGAGGAAAAATTGCCAGTGAGGCCGGGCGGATTTGGCTTTCGGAGAATTAAGTTGGACACACGGAGAAAAGAAATCGAGGACACTTAGGCAGGCAAGTTTGGGTTTGCTAGATGTGTCCCATATGGAGCCGTCAAAAGAACCTTCATTCGTTTCTACTCTCACGGGCTTAGAGAGCCTAATTTACTTATTGGTTATTTTCGCAATTAACCTGCCGGATTTTACACGAATCCCTCTGATCAGTTCTTGTAATGGTATATCTATGTTTCAATACTGCCTCTACGAAGTTCCTTCCTTTGTTAGGTATTGAAAGCCTTGGTGTGCTCAAGAGAGAGAGAGAGAGAAAAAACAATGATAGACAGAGAGAAAGACAGAAATGAAGAAAGCAAAAGAAGAGAAACAAAGAAAACGAAAAAAGAGTAAGAAACAGACGGACAGAGAGAAAGAAAGAACGGAAAACATATATGTGAAAGAAAGACAGAGAGAGAGAAAGAGAAACAGAAAGAAAGAAAGAGACAGACAGACAGACAGACAGACAGACAATGACAAAGAAAAAAGAAAGAAAAAACAAAAAGTAGAGGAAAGAAAGAGAAAGAATGAAATAAATACAGAAAGAAGGAAAGAAAGAGACAGCCAGACACGAGAAAGAGAGAGATGGAAAAGAAGGAATCAAGGAAGGAAGAAAGGAAGCAAGGAAGCAAGGAAGCAAGGAAGCAAGGAAGCAAGGAAGCAAGGAAGCAAGGAAGCAAGGAAGCAAGGAAGCAAGGAAGCAAGGAAGCAAGGAAGGAAGGAGGGAGGGAAGGAGGGAAGGAAGAAGGAAGGAAGAAGAAATGGAAAGGAAGAATGAGAGAGGGCGGGTGATCCCTGCTCATAAAAGCAGAAAACCGTCGGAAGGGAAATCATGTTTGTATTGTTGCGGGGGACAAATAAAGGCGCCTACGACCCTCAATTCAATTTGAGAAGGGCTCCATCACTGGCGCCGTGGGAGCCTCTCAAAAACAATTCAAATTAGGGAATCTGAGGATTGTTTATTTTCGATGGGCCAATAAATTCAAGATAAAATTACGTTAAGCTGCTTGGATAAGCCACCTGGTTGGTTGTGATTCTTATGCTTAGTTTAATTCCTACCATTCGGCTGCTTGGATCGGATAAAAGGGTTTTTCCTTGCTCGAGGCATGTCAGAGGTGTCCGAATGTGTCCGATAAGCTAGAGTGATGCCACCTTCAACACCGGGCTCATGACCTGCTTATCCACATCGTCAACTCGGGTTCTCCCCAACTGAAGAGAATCCAAAGCACTACCAAAGCACAGAGTGTGAATGGCGTTCCCAGCACTTTGCGTTCTTGACCCATACTACCATAGATCTACTGTATGGCATGGATAGCAACCAGTGTGAAGATACATTTTGTGCCAGAGAATCTTCAGAACCGTCCAGACACAATGCAAAATACTTTCGATATCTTTCGATTGCAAATATACTTTGTTTTCATCCAGCAGAACTGGTGCAACGCACTGTTGACAAAGTGTTAGCCAACAGATTAGGTGCAATGGGGGTGCAATGGGGGTGCAATGGGGGTGCAATGGTGGTGCAATGGGGGTGCAATGGGCGTGCAATGGGGCTGCAATCGGTACAATGCACTGGGTCTGAAGATGTTTGAAGCGAAGCTGAGAAGTGTCATCGAGTCACATCTCAGTGGATCCTCGAACCTGACGCCAGCGCACTCAGAGATGTCACTTCAGAATGGGAATCCAATTGATGTTCGTGCATGTTACAGCATGTAACCCTTTGGACAACCCTTCACAAAGCATCCTTTAAGACATTCTTCTTAATGTGTTGTTTTGTTTTGTGGTTCCTTCTAAAGCATCCAGGTGTATCCACGGTTCAAATGTTTCAAAGCTCTTTTGTCAGGTGTTACTGTGACATATACATGTGACGTCCTCAGGAGGGCATGAGCACTTGTACTATGTGTCCCTTGGGTGAGTGACTGGGTGGCACTTTTGCAGCAGCCTCCAGAGGGACCAAATTAGCAAGCATATCTCGAAGCCACAGGCGTCACACGTCACCATACAGCAAAAAATGAGGTTGTCAGACAGGTTCTCGTTTATGTCTACACATGCGTGTGTGCGTATACTATTTGACTATTTGTCTACATGGTATATATATATATATAGATAGATAGATAGATAGATAGATAGATAGATATATACATATGCTTATGTATACCTGTTTACGTATGTTTGTATATACATACGATCTGAATTGTGCATGTGCATATGTATATATTATATATGTTTATACGTGAGACATTTATATATATATATGTATGTATGTAAATGCAAACATGTATATATATATATATGCATTTATGTATGTGTATGTGATCCTTGAATCTCATATCTAGACATACACATATTCACAATTGTAAGTACATACGTTAAAAGCTCTGAACATTGTTCAAATGGAAATAGACAAAATAGCATGTATATATGTATATATATATATATAAAAGTAAATATAAATGTATATATGTATACATTTGTATGGGTGTAGTCTTTTCAAGAGCCCTTCACAGGGTTTTTGCTACAGTGGCCACGTTTCATGGAGGTTGTCATCGTATCATAGAAGTTGTCATCGTATCACAACGCCCCCTCATAACGTTCCTGTTTAACTGCTTCGGAAGCCGGGCTCTAAACCATACTATACCGATGTGTATATATATATATATATATATCTATATAAATATGTACCTACGCATGCCTGTATGTAAACATTGCTGCGAATCCCTCCTCAGGGAACCGTGGAGATGAGTGAATGATTTGGATGAAATTGCCGTGAATCCACTAATCGTTTTGTTTCATTATATTTGTTCTGTAAACCCATGTCCATTTTTTGCAGAGAAACTATTAAATACGTATTTAATGATTTCCTGTGATTGCCTACCAAATATGCTCACAAACCTATTGTCAATTCATGTTCATGGCATGATAGAAGAATCCCGTAATATGAGGTTTTGATGTGATTGAACATAGTTGTAGTTGCAGATGTCCAAAGTAGGTCCGTAGTGAAGTCAGAATGAAGGCTTGACCATTGGGCAGCGACAGTAGGCATTTGGACAGCCCCAGATGGGGCTGTAAACAGTGCCGTCCCTGGTCACAGTTCAGCAAGGATTAGTTTTGGTAGAACATACTGCAAAGTGAAGACGAAGATTCAAAGACATTCAAAGAAGACTTTTGTATACTTTGACTTTATATGACTTTTATGATTTTGGAGTTGAAGTGGTTGATTTTTGTTCGCCCAAGGTATGCAGCGGGGACTGGACTGTCTCTTGTCTGCAAGATCTCCCAACAGTCGGTTTTCGGTATGCGCTGTACGCTGTGAGGACGAAGTTGAGCGGCGTTGTATGACTACGTAGCTACGGGATACGTAACCACATTCAACATCATCTAACTAAATCAATGTTGGAAAGCGCCGATCCATCTCTTCATACCCACGTGCACTTTCGTTGAAGTGTTTGATTCTGCAACATTCTGGAACCATGTTTCTTTTTCTTTCTTAAGCTTTGTGTAAACTCGAAGATTCTCTTGGCGTTTACTCCTTTTGTCTTAGGAGCGAATGCTCCGTGTGCGGGGCTGGGACCGGTCAAGAAGACAAGTGGACCACCAGTCAGCCAGTGATGTCGCAGGGTAAGGAGCACCAGTCGCCCCGCGTTGATTTCCAGCGGAGAGTTATGGGTTGTCTCATGTTTTCTCACTTTCAATGGCTCAGCGGTCCTCTCAGTTTCAAGAGATGCCTCTCAGTTTCATTGCGTTGCTTCTTGGGATGGGTCTATAGTTTGATGTATTTTCATGTTATGTGTTTTACTTTCATATACTTTCATAGTGTTCAAATGTTTGGGGAATCGACAAGTGCACCAAGCACCTGTGTTGCACTGGCTCTGCAAAAGCATCGTATAGTGGTTGGGAGCTTCGGCATCGCTTGAGACACAGAACCAAAAATGCTGATGTCTCCAATGGCGAGAAACACACAGAGCAAAATCGAGTATTTTGATGTATTTTGGCAGTGGATTGAGAAAAGTCTGCCCCAATGTCAGCAAGGTCCTTTCGGGCCACTCTAAATAGGAGAAGGGTTGATGCCTGAGGGTTTGCAGAATTCACGAGGGTTTCCTTCCTGGCATGCACGGCACCATTGGAATATCAGATTTCCGGCTTTCTATCAGGCGTCACGGGTTGCTTCAAAGTTCCTTTCTTCATCTGACATATTAAAGATAAGAGGCATCGGAATGTATTTCATATTCGTCGTAAATTGTAGTGAGTTCTAGTAACAATAATTGCCGCACTATGCCGTGACTGCAAAACCAATGCAGAATCATGATGAATCATTGTGAATCCTGATGCATCATGTAGAATCTAGGTCCTGATAGTGCCAAAGTCTCACCATCATCATGCTCGTCAATCCACGCGTCAATCTACTTGTCAATCCACTCGTCAATGCTCTTCCCATTCTCTTCCCATCTCTTCTTCAAAGCCTTCCACTGGTCTTCTCGCCAGGAGACTTGGATCCAAGTGCAAGGTGCCGACAACATCTCCTACTGTGGATGCGTGGTAGGCAAGGGCCTGACCTGGCGTGAAGTGCCTTGCTTTAGACAACTCACATGGGAACCTGAACGACATCGGACATAAGCGAGCGCATTGCCAGCGGTCGGTCACCACCCCAAAGTAGCAACTTGTGATAGCCTTGGTTGCCAACATGACGGGTGGCTCGCTGCGTTGGGGCAATCAATAACTAATTCCCCAACTGCCAGGTGAGCAAATGACATCACATAGCTAATGGCTTCTCTTCACCAGGTTACTTGGAATCTACTGTACATCCCCATCATCTCCCATCATGAGGAAGCAATGATGACCAACCGACAATCAATTCGGGAAACCACGAGTTTTCGGATACATCATTGATGGACCTGCCCACATGGATGGGAAATCTCAAAGAACTTAACTAAACTGTCTAACTGAAACTTCATATCATGACACTTGTTCCATCGTTGCTTTCCAATCTAGCTCAATGAGTTGGAGTTTCCAACGGCGGAACTACTGATCTGCATCCCACTCTGAACAAGACGGGTTACATATACAGTTGGTTGCTGTTGGTTACCGTTGGTTCATGTTCGCGCAATTTCCACAGTTCAGAAGCTTGTGGCACAACGAGTCGCCTCAGTGCTGCGACAGGAACCTATCTTTGGGAAGGCCTTTGTCAAGACTGCATTGAGGGCGCCATTTGCGCAGGATCCAGTTCATCGGCTGCAGCTCCATTGGACCTCGGAGTTCGGGATATCAACCTGGTCAGTTGGTTGGTCGTACCTGACGCATAGGTACTGCTAGGATTTGCTAATATATCTAATATTTGCTAGGTATTCAGTGGTATTCAGGAATTCAGGGCCTCGGTCGAAGTCTTTCATTTGCGAACAGACTGCAGTGCCCACTCCCTGGTTGCACCCCAAGCCCCAAAGAATTGAAGAGTGATACCCTACTCTTTGTGTTGGAATGTTTGCCCACTGTTTGAGATACGTGTTGACTCCCAATGCTATGTATTTTTCTTGCAGTTGGGAGCACCGAAACATTACAGTAAGTGTGCTATGGGTGCCCAATGGTGCCCAGCTCACGAGAAGCATCCAGGTGTGGGACTTTGTAAGATTGGAAAAGAACTCAATGATGGTTGATTAAGCTGGCTACTGTACTGTACTGGTTGGATTGAACATTGATAGTTTGATTCCAACGGCGTAGTAGCACCATTCACAAAAGTCCCTCATTTGCATTCACAAAAGTCCTCGTCCAGAAAGCGCCCAACTTCAGTGCAAATTCTTATAAGCCTTCATCCTGCTACCAGCGCACATTCGAATGGTCGGAACTTAGGATGATAGTTTTCAAGGTGGGAGACCCAAAACCAAATCACCATGGACATCCGTTGACCAGCATTGACCATTATTTATTGGTGGATTCGGGGCTTTTTTAGATGTGTTCAGCGTTTTCCCCGGCACAGAATTTGGGGTAGGGCAGAGCTTCGGGGGAAGCGCATCGTTTCCAAAGGTTCCGAGTTCCTGGGAGCACCCCTTCGAAGTCTCTTTCAATGAAGCATAAATGAAGCTTTTTTGGAATATTGTGCAAAGTTTTCGAAATTTATTGAAATTCGCAACTATCCCGAAAATCGGTGTTTTTTCTCCAGCAAAAGTGATTATAGTTTCATAGTGATCGTTTTTTGCATGGTGAGGCTGTATCCACATTTATGGACACACAACCTTATATAGCATTGTAATATATATATGCTTAAAGACAGATATAGAGATTAGACGTCAGCCTGAAAGATAGTCTCATGGTGGCCCTGAACAAAAAGCACCTTGGACATCAGCTTGTTTCTAAACGCAGCCAGGATTAGGTGCACCTTTGATGTCTCGGACACGTTTTTGAAGTGGATTATTTGCTACTGCTGCGAAATGAGGCAAAACGTATGAGGGTGTTGAACCAGGAAAACAGATACAGTAACTATGAACAAGAGTAAATATGTAGATACACATATATAGTCACTATGTCGTCACGACACAGTTAGCTATGACAACACAACCCAACCTGCACATCACTGCACCCTGCCGAGGTAAGATTGTGTTGGCGCAAGGATACTTCTCACGTGCAGAGGTGGGGCTTCAGTGCCACCTTAGTACCACAAGTCCCCACGTTTGCCAAAGCAAAAAAGACATCAAATTGTAGAAATTGATTTAGCAATGTCTCAGCAGCTTTAGCCAGACGACCCAGCTCCGGCTTTCTTAAAGGGCGGTTGGGGTCATATGAGTTGAAGACATTTACTACTGTACAACCACGAAAGTCTTGCCATATGGTACATCACTTGTGCCAGTATTTCCGATCAAATGCGAGATCTGAAATTTCGGCAACGCTTGCGGAAAGTATTGAATCAAAGCCACGTTGGAAGGATGGAACATGTATGTACTAGCAAACTTAGTGGCTCACTAAGTGTAGTCTGAAATCTTCAAGTGTTGAACTGAATCCTGGTTAGTGCCACCAGTCTCTTCAAGTGCTAAGCCTTGCTCAGCAGCCTTCACCAGGAGCCAGGACAAGTCTACTTCTGCTTCGGCGAGCGTGTCCGTTGCCCTGGTGGCGAACCAGGGACCTGTGCCTATGGTCGGGACCGAGCCATGATGGGCGGCGGGGGGGGTATGCTATGCATACATTGTTTGCTTTTCTGGGAAAACTGTACTCTAGGACTGTCAGAAACGAAAAGTGATGGCAAAGCCAACTGTATCATGTATATGATGATCTCATATTTCATCATACTTGTTGGCCGGGCAACCTGAGGTAAGCCAAACCCGTTGAATGCGTACTGAGCTATCACATCATGACACAATACAACCTCTTTGACACAGCCAACCACTTTGGGAATGATGAGCTGAGCACTGCCTCAGATGGGACTTCTCGTGATTCCTCATGTTCCAGTCCCTTAAGCTCGAGTCTCGAAAAGTCTCGAGACTGTTTAGAGAAGCACTAGGCAGCCTAGGCATCATCTGGCAAATAGTTACCTAATTCATCCTATTTGTACCCAATTCATCGTACTTGTCAATTCTCCAGGAAGACCGATGAAAGTGCGCATAGAAGCTTTCACGTGCCAACATTTGCGGTCAAAATGAATAGAGTTTCAAAGAGAGTTAAGTGCCAAAACATCCAGTAGTCTTTCAAAGGAACATGGGATGAACATGGGATGGGCCCATGACTTGTGGTACTCCATGGAAAACTCCCCCATGAAGTGGCACTGAGCAAGCCTGCGACCCTGTCAGGACACCAGCACCATCGCTTGCAGTGCCTGTGAAGTCGGCTTGCACTCGCGGGACCGCATCGTTGGTTTTGAAGGGTAAAATTGATCTGAAGGCTGGTTCCAAGCTGGCTACCCCTCAAAATCGACGGGTGCTTTCTACGACCCATTTTGTATCCTCAAAGCTGGGAGCCATAGCCAGTCTAATCAAATTCGTGCAAACTGCCCTTCGAAGTTCATTCAAAATTCATGGGTTCGTGCAAGCTGACTATCCAAACAAACCACGTGCTTTCGAAACTCTGGGCACTCGGTCATGGAAATAGTTGATTGGCTGTAGGGCTCCAGAGCTACTGGTCTCAAGAATGCCTAACGTACAAAGCACAACTCATCAAAACTCCTGTCTCGACAAACATGAGGGATGGGGATGATCAGCACTTCATGTGCATCTCCAAAGTATTTGGAAAGTGTTTCCCCAGTCACAGCTAGCAGATGCTTGCAGCTTATCATTCAGCTTTGGCGAACAGATATGCTTCGTCCGCTGGGTGGCATGACCTCAGCAAACGCTAGGACGGAGTTTGCGTGGAATGTGGAGGTGGTGACTACGCCTTGGTTACCATTGTCGGCATCGTCGGCTGTGTTGGGATTGCTGTATTGTATGTGGCTGCTTGCCAGGAGGAAATGCTATGAAATGCTTGCCAGCGATAGGAGCAACGCCAGACCAGACACGTGAAGTATGTAACAATATGGGCATGGATTAAAGACGATTAAAGCCGGCCAAGAGATTCCAATGCTTAGCCATTTGAATGTGTTCAGCAGGTCATGGGTTTGCAGGTCAGCCACCAGACATGAAAGGGCATGTTACTGAGCAGCCATTGGGATGTTTGGGACTTGCTATGTGTGTCTAAGTCTATGTTTTTGTCTCATTCATGTAGATTCAAAGCATAATGCCTCACAGAAAATCATACACACGTGCAAAAATACATAGGATCATAATGCGTACATGCATGCTTATAACATACATAACTACATACCACTATTGCCATTAGCACAACGACCCCACAGGATGGGGCGGAAGTTTCCAGAATATAAAACCCAGAGGAGGAAAGGACTGGTTGATGATGATGTTGATGATGTTCATGGTGGTTGATGATGACGATGTTGATCGTGATTGATGATGATAATGGTTGATGATGAGAGATCAAGATTGATGATGATGATGTTGATGATGATGATGATGATGACCAAAGATGATTGAAGATGATTGATGATGATCTTGCCGCAGCTGCGCGAACTTTTTGTGGATCGTAACTTCCAAAAGTGAGGTGATCATGCGAGAGTGTTTCTCACCACAGCGGCGAGCAATTTTTCCTTCCCACTCTCCCAAGTATGCTCTTTTCATTGTTGCAGATTCAATGTTCAATGCCTGTATTCGTGCATGCATGCAAACACAACCATACATAGATGCAATCTATATATATATATATATATACATACATAAAATCACACCGCATTTATACAACTTATATATTTGCAGACAACTACATCCATACAAACACACACATGCGTACATACATGCAATTACATATATGCAATTACTTTCATACATGCAATTACTAACTTGCATACTGACATACTTACGTACATGCATACTTACGTACTTACATGCTTGCATACTCGCATACTTGCTTACTTGCTTACATGCATGCGTTTATGTATATGTGCACACCAGAGTGCGTTTGTTTTAAGCATCGCGCATCAAGTACTATCTTCTACTTTAGTGATTTAAGAGTTCGCTCATACACAAATCTTACATCTTCTTACCTTCATCCTGCAGTTGCAATGGCGAACTCTGAAACCCCAAACCCCAAGCTTGGCCCAAGCTTGGCGAACCTTGGCAACCGCTGCACACATGCCGGGCTGCAACCCTCCAAGGTTCTCATGAACGAAGGGCAGAAGAGCAAACAACCAGGCACTGTGGTACCCCTGTGGTACCCCTGTGGTACCCCCAATCCTCAAAAAGGATCTTCAGCGAAGGATTTTTTGGCATAACATTGACCGACAGCACTGATGCGGTGGATGGGTCAGAGTAGTAGCGTAGAGGCCGACTGTACACAGATACATCTTACAACTGGTCGACCATCCACTAGTTTGGGGATGTTACTTTTCCTAAGACCACCATTTCCCATTGCCGAATTTTTTCAACATCCAAGCTTTTCGAGACTTTCAAAACTCTTCAAAACTCTTCAATATGTTGCAGGAATTTGGAGACTAAGACAACCAGCGTTCACATTTTGGTTCCAAAGCCTGAGATATGCCATTTGTTTGCAGCTACGGGTAACCAGGGGCTGCAGATGTGCGATGCCATGCTCACGAGGCAGTCTTCTAATCGCTGCCTTGGGAATGGGTCAAATGGTCACCATTGTGCAGCCACTTGACATACTTCCGGGGCTGCTCTGTGTTTGTTTCGTGATGCTAAGTTGAGGATGTTAAGGGGCTCAGCTCGACTGAAAGAAACTGAGCATTGGCAAGTCATAAGAGGCTCCATTGTCATGTGTAGTTGCTTCACTGTCGAGTGGAAGAAAGCACACAACCATTTCTAAGGGATGTGAGGGATTTTGAGGTCGCAACCCTGGTACGAACAATCGCATCGAATCTGTCTTGATCCGGATGTTTAGAGTGGTTTGGAGGGACACATTGTGACAATTCGTATTGCTGTTGGGAATGCAATCTGGGAAATTTGACGCAGGGAACTGTGCCTCTTTGTGCGTTTGCTGCTAATGAAAGTGTCGTGGTGAAAGCTGCAGAGCAAAGACTTGCCACAGTGCTGCCCTGGTATCATCAAATCATGGAAGCACACCGCCTGTAGCTGGCTCTCCCATCGAAAACGCTGAGACCAAGCTGATTATGATGCTTTCAGGTGCGCGCGAATGTGCGTGTGTGTGCGATTTTACTTGTGCAAACTTTTACCTGAAAACCGTGTCATACTTTATTGGATCGCATTTTACATTGTCGATAACAAATCCCAGGAACATGACATGTTGCCTCCCTAACAGGTGACGACTCAGTCGACCATATGCTTCGTATAGCCAGGGTTTCCCTTTGCAACAATGTTGTATTCGGTTGGATGATTCTGGGTGGGAGATGGTGGGATGGTGTTCCTATGATCTACCTCCAGTTTGTGGCTTCCACATGGCTCCACATAACATGGTTCCACGTGGTTGCACGTGGTTCCATGCTTCTACGACTGAGGCAGCTCACTGTGGTTCAACAGTTCAAGATTGATTGGGGCGAACCCTTCAACAGTGTCTTGGTGGCTCTGGAGGCACGAGCCTTGGGCCTGAGGGTGTGCCAGGCAGTCCCATACTTGGCCAACTTCACGATGTTTCAAGTAGAAAACATGACTTGATTGACGTGTCACGTGTCAACAAACATGTCTCAGTTCATTGGTCTAAAAGGAGAAAAGACGGGCCACGGAGGGGGTCCATTTTGTCAGGATCCCGACCTACTGCACAGATGTTTGGAGGTTCAATGAGGTTCATGATTTTGAAGCCATGTCTCATCTACCATGTAGAGACTGCCTTGATCACCTGCCAGGTATCTCCAAAGGTTGTCATATAGTGTCAGATTACAACGTCGCATTATGATATACTATAGCCGTATATATATATATATATATACATATATACATATATTTATATATACAAATATATTGTAATTATATTGTATATATGTAATACTCTTTAAACGATCATACATAGATATTCACCTTTGTCAATTTGTCCTGTCCCTTGCAGGTCTTGGCCTTCGACCTGGACATGATCTCCATTGGTTGCGTAGCGCCCATGTCTCCCGTGTGGAAATTCACCACTCGATTCTTGGCGACCACTGCCACCGTGTCCTCAGTGGGAATGCATTTGGAGATGCCTTTGGAGATGTCTTTTCAAGCATTTTCAAATCCTTTCAAGCATTTTCAAGCTGGGTTCCAAGTTCTGGTTCGCCAACTGCTAGGTCGGGACTGCAAGGATGGCAGCCGAACTTAAAGAAATTTCAGCCGTGCTGGGCTGGGACGCCAATATGGGGATGGACTTGCAATATCTACAGAAATTGGGTGTCTCGAGATATCTTGAGTCCAATAATGTGCTACGCTTAGACTACCACTTCTGGACGGCCAAGTTGTTGGTCAGAATTCTGCTATTGCAGAAAATCTGAAGTCTACTTTTATGTCTTCCGCAGAAGCAAATTCAGTAAGCCACGACTACGTTTTTCACCTGACACCTTCGGGAAAGTCTTGGTGTCACATGATCTCATATGACACTTCCCTCTCTACATCACCAATGTCCAAGAAAATGTTTGGATGAAAAACC